>JAUMHB010077210.1:0-12491 GCA_032359685.1 Pittosporum tobira | reverse complement strand
ACCTATGATAATATGAGATTATTAATAATTTTCAAACCTATCTGGCACACTCATAGCCTAAAAACGGGATCCTACCCTATATATATATATATATATATATTATCGCATACAAATAAATGACATGCCAGCAATTATCTTACCTGCAGATCTTTGGTCAAAGGAACCGAATACATTCCTCCTGAGGAAACTGTAATAACACGAGCATCTGGTGCAGCTTTTTCTAGCAAAGGCAACATTGATACTGTCATGGTGTAGGTGCCCAGTACATTCACGGCAAAATTCAACTCGCACCTGGTATGACAACAAACACCAAAAAAAAAAATTCAAAATAAATAAATAAATAAATAATGGGATATAAATGATTGCATTGATTGATCTAAAGAGATTTAATTAATCGGAAATTTGAATCTGATCTTCAACATAGAGGAAAGAGATGTACCCTTCTGATGTTGTGATACGATTATGCTCAAGCAAGCCAGCATTGTTAATCTAAAGGAATAAAGTGTTACTACATCAATACTGCAGAGTCATATTGCCAAATCAATCATGTTTGAAGAATTGTCTAATGAAAAAGGAAAATAACTGGCATCTGAAAAATTGCATAACTTAACCCAAAGTATGTATTAAGAGGGTGAACGTGTATAGCGTAATACGCCTTCTTATAAATATGATACATACTTAGAAGAACCAAGAGTGTAAACATTACATCGTAATTTTTGAAATTATAGATTGTGGTGAAGGAACTACCAGCACATGAACGGGAACATCTTTTTTAGAAAATCTGGAAGCTAGAGACTTGATTTCACCGACAGAAGAAAGATCACACACCTACAGGACAAAATTAATAAGCTCATTCATCAAGATAACATAATCCTAAATCGATTAGTCCTTAGAAAAGTTGACAACAAAAGTCAAAATCTACTGTAGTAAAAACTAAAAAGTGAAAGAGGAAGTCAACTACCTCCAAGTAAACATTTTTATTGCCAGTCATTGACTGAATTTTAGAGAGAGCAGCTTCTCCCCTTTCCTTATTACGGCATACAATATAGACAGTCGCGCCGCTGAAAAAAATATAAAATTAACTTACAGGTAAACTAAGGATGACTGTGATGCACTTGTTTGCACTAGCCCTATATATTTCGATGTAAATAATTTTCATTTTAAAAAAAATCCAATTTTGAAACAAACAATTTGTCACCGTGAAGCGAGACCCTCAGCAGTTGCATAACCTATGCCCGAATTTGCTCCTGTGATTATGCAATTCTTTCCTTGTATTTGTGCTTGCATGTCTTCTGATTTGAATTTTTTCGAGTGTTCTCTGGAATGAAAATGGACCACCACTAAGACAAATTGACAAGTTCCACTCCAAAGCCTAATTAATAAAATAAACTGTTGTTCAAGAAAAATGTTTATTTAGTACTCCCTATACACTACATGCCTTGACAACATCAGTGGCATGACTAATTTAGGCTATTTCCTTACGATCTGGAGCTGTAGACACATATTCATAACAAGAACTGAATCAAACTATAAACATCCTTCAAAATTAAATAAGCTGTATAACTAAACCCCAAAAGATATGATGCAGTAAAAATTTTCCTATTGTAATCAATCAACCATAAACATAGGCGGAACCACATAGTTGCCATAAACCCCCAAAACAATTTCAAAACTTATTTTTATCTAGTGAATTTTTTTATGGTGGTATCCAAATTTTATTATAAATATGATATCCTCAATTTGTGAATTGTCAAATTCAGCTCTCTAATTTATAAAATACAGGTACCCAATTTTCCCAACAGAAGGTAGTATTGGCTTAAGAAATTACTCATTCCCACTAATTCTACATTACAAAGCGCGGCCACAAAACAAACCCAACACACACACAACCCCAACCACCCAAAAGCACCCCCCCAAAACACCCAGAACAAAACCCTCCAAAACACCAAAAAAAAAAAAAAAAAAAAAAAAAAAAAAAAAACAAACCACGCCGCCACCACCACAACTCTTTCTGATTTTTCCCTGAACACAATTGAATTTCTAAGGAACTGGGACTTACAGGAATCCAGATTTGGTGAAATTGAGGTATCCATAAACACCGAAAGCTGTTGATCTCCATGTCTAATAAATGATTAATAAACAAAATCAATTAAGAATAAATACATATACATAACTAAAAGAAAATTAACGAAGAAAAGAGAAAGAAGTGAATTTACCTTGAGAAGGAACATAGTGAGAAGTTTAAATGAGATGCGAATGTAAATTTGGAGTGATGTTACTCGCATGCTTTCTTGCTTCGGGGAGTGCTGTGCTAAAGTGTGGAGTTGGTGTACCATTATTTGGTGGTCTGTGGGCTTGTCATCTTCCACGTCCACGTTTATGCTACCACTCCTTTTTTTTTACTTTGGGGAGCAATTCATTGACTTTTGTATCATCCCATAAAAGATAATGAACAAAAGCATAATTCCCTAGTATTTAGAACAAATTATTTTCGAAACTTATAATTTATTTTTAAAATAAATTATTTTAATAACATTTTTTAATTATATTTAAAAATATTATTAATAGGTGTTTTTTTACATTATTTTATTTTACAAATAAATTTTAAGACTTTTTATAAATAAATTTTAAAATATTTTAAAATAAATTATGCTAAATGAGTCTTTATCATAGACAATCATTGTTGGTATTTAAGTAATTCTTTATATGTCAAAGTCATTATTTGATGAGATTTTATGATTATAGCTGTGTAACTAATTAATAATTATAATCTAAAAACTATTTTGATGTTTTGATTATGGTTGAGATTGGATATTTATGAATGAACATGATCTATATGATGACTTGCATGGTGATTGTTCGTTTTTGGCTCGTCAAACAAAAAAGTCTTGTCAGTTGTCATGTAAGGGTCATATTCAGTAAATAAGTAATAAATAAGTAAGTGATGTATGTTTAAAAAATAATAATTTTATTTAAATAATTTTTTTTTGTGATTTAATTTTTTTTTATTAAAAGTTATTATTTTTTTTTAATTTGTAGACTTTAAATGTTTTAGTCATTCTGTTTAGAACAAAATGAGTATTAAAAGTTATTTAGATAAATAATTAATGTAATTAATTTAAAATAAGTTAATCATATTATATAAATAAATATTATTTTTCTGAAAAGAAAGATGAACAATTATTAATAAAGAAACTATAATATTAAAGATTTTGATATTTTCTAATTTTTATTTAATTCATATATAATAATTAAGCTAGTTATAGGAGATGATTAGAAATATATGAAAATATTTCTAAATTTATGAAGAAAATATTTAAGATTTAAAGACTATTTAATTTTTATTTAATTCATTCAGAACAGTTAAATTAATTTATAAGATATTAATAAAAAAAATTACCGTATAATATATAAAAATAATTTTAAAATCTAAGGATTTTCATATCCCCACCTTCGTCGCTGGTCCCGAGCCTTATCAGGCCTATTCTATGTTTTGGGCCTGACATCATATTCGAGTCGTTAGTTGTCGCCTACCTACTCATTTCTCTCTTAGTATATATTATATTCACTTAAAATCACAAAGATATCTGATTTCTTTCAATTTTTAACATGGGAGAAACAAATGACGACACCCTGATTTCTTTTGTGCTCACATTTCAAGTCAAACAACATCCAAAACCCTAACGACTAGGCATCAACGGTACAGTGTAACTGGAGCGCGAACTTGCATGCTAGGCAGAGGCAATCAAAGTCTAAGAAGGGAAAAGGAAAGGACACCCATTAAGATCTATCGTGAATCTAGTTTCCGAATTGATAAATTTTACTTGTAATCAACTCTCAAGTGTATTTAGTTTCAATTTTTTAGGTCAAAATTCAGTTTTTCCCTTTTAAATTATTTTATTTTATTTTTTTTACGAATGTTGCGGTATTAGATAAATACTTGGAAACATCATGTTATGCGACACCTCATATTGAAGCAAATAAACAAAAAATATGTAACTATCCCGGGAATTATTGCCAACAGCACGGCTAAATATATTACTATAGTAGACAATTTGATACACACAAACTGAACTCCAAAACCGTATAAGCTTTCCCAGCCGAGCTATTTACCTCCCCAAAAAGAAAACATCAAGAAATTGATTAAACAGTGACCTTTACATACTGACTGCTATTTACGACTTCGGCCCAAAACAATCAACAAATCAAGATATTAGATGTGATTTATCGTAACTTTAACATCTCCACAAGTCAATCAGAGTCCTAATTTATAATCTTATTTCATGTGTCACACAGGCTTTAACTAACGTTCCCAGTCAGATGCATCCTGCAGCAGCAATAAATTCCACATTAACATTCATATATGTTGCAAAGGAGCGCACCAAATTGTAAATACAGAACATAAACACTAACGAAAGTTCTTGGATCCTATAAACATGTGCATTATATATTTTAACAAATTGAACTAAAATTCAATCTGAAATTGGGCTGATAATGAACGGGAAAATCAGAAAGAACAAAGAGAGATTAAATGGACATCTCAACACTAGGAACAAAAATGGTCAAATTTATAATGGGAAATATTAAGATGAGTTGGATTAGGGTTAGTGATTTTCTCAACGCTCCTTTCCTACATGTTCTTCTCGTCTTGTTTTGTATGACACGAAGGTTAAAGCACCATCTTACGTTAATTTGGTACGTCACTATTTCTCTTTTTATATTTTTGATTTGATAAGTTCACACTTTTTAAGAAGTTACTACATCACAATATGTTTCAAATTTTACGAAGTTCGAAGGACTTTCTTACATCAATCTGGCAGGATACTGTTTTCGTTTTCTACTTCCCACTAGTAGAAAACTTTTAATATGTTCTTTACAAGCTTATTTAACATGTTTTCAAATGTTCAAATAAAAGTGACAACAATCATGAGCAATTGCATTATGTCTAGTGATATATTTTTTACGAAGCAGCCACTACCACTACTAGGAGATTGTTCTTTAAATTAATCCAATAACAGTTTAACACAACTATCATTTAATTTATTTTCGACCTAGTAATTTTTGCAACTTATATACACAGTAAAGTACTTTACCTGTTCCAATATCGATCGATTCATCCTATTATCAAGTCCCATACTGGCAACAACTTCGTCATCTTCAATTTCTGCATCAGTGAACGTGAGGGCCCTTTGTAACTTCTTCGGACAAAACACCTCAACCTCTACCATATATAATGCAGTCACAGGTCGATGATCAGAAATCATGAGCTCCGTCCTCCTATAGCTCATAAGCCTCATTCCCTTCCCATATGAAAGGATGCGGTCACACCTGAAAGAAACGGTCATGCAGTGCAGTCAAAGTGTTAGATATCAACTTAAGAGACAATTACAATTACTGTATCTATAAATAATACGAAGTAGTATGAAATAATATAATAATAATATTTTGATTTAAACTAGTTCTAATAATAAGAAGGTTCTGCAAGTAGTACCCAGTTTCAGATACACATACAATTAAACAAAAATAGAAATTATAGAACTCACACACTTAATAAGGCTACTTCAAACCCCAAGGAGAGGGAGGCCTTGAGGAATAACCTTAAGGTCTCTGGTTCCAATCTCCATACCGGGGCCAATTAACCACCAGAAAAAGGGAGGGAAAAAAAAAAAGGAAACATGAAACAAAGGTAAGGAAGAATAAGGAAACCAAGAGATTATAGATAATGTCACTATCTAAAATAACAACATAGTCAAACAAGATTCAAGAGTTTGTAAAAAAAAATATGTTTGTCAATTTGGAATTAAACCCAGGATAAGATAAATACTACATACCATGCAGGAGTGCGCCTCCCAATTTTTGGATCTTCTCCGTAATACTTGTCTGAATTCAATTCGTACTTGTAAGTTGGTGGAAAATTCAAAGTTCCTTCAGACCATCCATGAAACGGATGACCTTTTCTAAGCTCTCGAACAAGCTGCCAGAATAGGAAGTGTCAATGTATTAGGCAACAGGGCACAAATCAACTTATTATCATCATTAAGTTTAAAACCTGGCAAATGCCCAAGTGAACCTACACCCTCCATCACTTCATCCATCCCAACCACTTAAATGCCTGAATGCTCAAATTTATAATATACAACCACGATAGTCCTTCACTTCCAAAATACAAAAGGATTTTGCTAAAAGTTAAATATTAATATTAAGAAGAAAATTTATCGATTTTAGTCAACCGTCATTACAACTCAATCCATATATAGATTATCCACGCGGTTTTTTTTATTTATATTCATTTTTACACATTTTTAACAAATATTATTTCAATAAATTATAAAATATAGGAAAATAGGTTTACTTATGGCACAGAAAAAATTAGTAGTGAGAGACGGCTTGGTAAGTATGAGAGATTTTAGGGGTAGATGAAGGGAAAACTTCAGAAATAATTGGGTTTCTGAGGGTGTGTTTGAATTCAATCTAAAAATTCATTTTGCCCATCTATTTTGGAGCAACATTAAACTAATTTTGCTTTTGTATTTTGGAACAGAGGGACTATAAACAGTTGCATCTTTATGACGGGACAACTCCAAATCAACAATCAAGACCCATTGTGTGGTTTAACACGTTTATTCAACTTTGATTTTCCAGTAACACAATCTAGATTCACCAGTCACAAAAACCCTTAATAAGCACAAGAGGCGACTACATATGACAATAAAATGAGGATGAACAGTAACACATTGTTTCAGATAAGCAGTGCAATAGAATAAAATGCGCTCAACAGATTTTCTTTAATTTCCTATTCTACAAAATTGAAATATGAATTCTCTCAGTGGTTAAAAACCTCGCAATATGTTTTCTATTTTCAATCCTTCTTACAGGGGAAAAAATGGAAGAAAAAATTTGCAAGTGCAGTACAAACACCAACAATACATGATTCTTTAATTTGCAAGTGCAGGGGATTACAGGAAGTTAACGAAATTAGACATAAAAAGAATGTGAGCTATCCTAAAGTACGCTGCTTGTCTAATTAATTCAAACAATGGTAGGAGAAACAAAGAATAGAAAGAGTAATGTTAACCTACCTGATCGCACTCAACCAACTTCGACCAGTCCTTTTCGGAGATTAGCTGCCGTGTTTTTTCATATGATAAATTTATACGGTAATTAAGATCTCCCAGCCAAATTATTCTCCTGCAAAATGAATATATGATATTAGCTAGGCTCCCTAAATGGAATAAAGAAATTGAGAAACTCGAAATCTGTTACAAGAAAATTAATAAAATGGTTCTCTCTGCTACAAGCTTGAATTTGCATTTCTTACATTCCTTTTAAAAATAATTCTAGAAAGAAATACAAACTGAAAACTCTCAGTTGTTGCTTTTCTATTCGAGAGGGTCTAAACCCCCTGTATTCTTGAATTCTGAGGAAAACTATGCCAGAACATTAAGTCAGAAAAAAATAGAAAAGTATTTATCACTATTCCAGTTTCATGAATTAAAAGATGCAAATACATCATCAAATTTATTTCCAAGAACAAAAGCAAAGAATAAGGATAATGCAAGAGCTGTTACAGTGACTGGAAATTAAACCAGCCAATGATAAAGTCACAACCAAGTATGCCAAAATATTCAACTTAATTGAACTTGCTAGTTAATCCCAGGCCTAATATATGTCTATGTATATATCAATAAATAGCTTCTAACAATATACAAATCGAGTGAGTGTTTTAATGACTATATAGCAGCAGAGAGGCAGGAAGAGAGGCAACGAAAAAGTAAGGGTACAAGTGTATAAATGAAAGGAAAAAAAAGTCCAGTAGGATATATTATAACAAATGTCATGTACTCACTCATGATCATTGATGGTTTTGGGAAGTCTAATGCTTGAAAAGGAATTAAAATGAGTCCTACGGTGTATTTCATGCACGTCAGCATTTCGTTTAATTGCCTCCGCTTCTTTTTCACCTGATGTCAGGTGAGTACATATGAAACAGAAAAGAGTCTGGTATATGGACATACTGACTGATATTGATCCCTGTAATATAAGAAACAATAAGTAATTGAAAAAATAATCATCATCTCATCATAAAAAAGAACATGACACACGTGAAGTACTAGAATCAATAATAAAAAAAAGACAATTATAATACCAAAAAAAAAAAAAAGATGAAAGGTAACAAACCTTGTTACCTATGTAGCCCATAACACCGACACCAACACTGGACACGTTTACATTCTGGATATGCTTTCGCAAGCTTCTACGCACCCATATAGTGAGGAAAAGACCTACCATTTGCTTGCTTACTATCCTTACATATTGGGATCTTCTCTTCCGGTATACGAGGGACTCAATGTCTATTTCTGCAAGTGAAGCAGCTTTTGGTTGCACTCTCTGATCAGCAATCACAGATGACTTGAAAGAATTAAACGTATTGAAAGATTTAGAATCTTTGAACGACTTTAAGGACCTAAAAGAATCATATCTCTCCAGAACACACTTGGCCAGAAGATCCAACGGTGGCTCAGGCCAGCTTAGACCCATCCTTTCAGTCCCACTGAGTGTCTTTGTCAATCTATTATTGAGTAAAGGAACCAATGCTGCTGAATTTCCTTCAAAATCTTCAGTCCTTAGACAATTCAATCTGTCAAACCTCCTCCGAGAAGAAAACTGTCTCTGTAAATCATGTTCAAGTGAGGTACCTAAATTGGTATCACAAGTAAGGACTGAAGCATCAGAACTGTCCAAAACTTTGTGGCCTGCTCTGGGCCCGTCGCTCACTTGATCAATATTCGGTTCTTCATCCAACGGATATATTTCCTCTTCACCATCACTATCTGTTTCATGTAATATTTCATCTTCCACATTTGGAGCATCGTCAGATGGCTTAAATCTTGACGGAGAAGGAGGATCGCTGTAGAATTTAAACTTAGTTTTTGCGGGTTGAATTTTATTTAGAGTTTCACGAATGATGGTTTCCCATTTTGGGACCGGGCGATTATCTTCAGCACCAAAGATATTGCCTGCACTTAATGGAATAATCTCCTGAAAACTGTCAAAATAGAATTGCAATTATTCTAATTTGTCACTTTCTGGACATACATAACCTTATAAATAAATGAGCATAGACTATTAAAAAGTATATATGTAAAATATTATTCATAAAGAACTATATATATATGTATTATATAAGGTAATAAAAACTGGATATTCATCTCCCATATAAATTAAAAAATAAAATCTGAGAGTATTTAAAATAAAATCAAGCAACGTAAAACGATTGTAAAAGATTGGATTCAGATGTACATATGCTTTATCTGACTTTTCCATTTCTTACAAAACTAATTCCAGCAAACAAATCAATGAAACACTGACCCAATAACATAAATATCAGCAGGGTCTCTGATATCTAGCCAATCTTCAATGTCTAGGTCTTCTGGAGGAAGTTTCCCTCCAACATTCCATGTTCCAGCACGTATTCTAATAACACAAGTGAGAGCAAAGCTTAGGGTATCAGTTATAAAACCCGAAACGCTGATTCTTACAACAGCCAAATTACTACTAATCAGCTAATGTGATCAGTATAAGTTAGGGAGTGGCAGCATACTTGAGCTCCTTCGCATTTATATATTGTGCCCTGAATGTCTCCGACTTTCGTCTTCTTGATCTAGGAAGAGCCTCTGTAGGCTCAAAATAATAAGATATATAAACCAAAATTAAGAATTTGAATTATTTGGATTAAATCATGCTTATTGGGATAGGGTTTCAATAATGAAGAAAGATAAAAAGAGAAATAAATATAAAGGATGCATGTAAAGTTGATTTGGAAATGTTATATGTAACCTTGATATAGCCCAAACAAATTACGAGAGACAAGCCAGAGTACCGAGACAGTCTTACAAAAGGGTGGATATGTGATTTTAGAAAATGAATCATTCTAGAAGCTGGATGTAAAAAATATTTAATCATAAACGCCTTGTCATAGAAAGAACAAATACTGAAGATTGGGGGTACCAATAAAAATAAATCCATGATAGTTATTTGAAAAGAACCAGAAAAAAAGAAGACTATCTTTCCATCCGCCTAAGAAACCTTCCAAAACAAGTGAAATAATCCATTTTCATATTAGAGTTAACAATCCAATAAAAATAATCTTCCTCAAACCTTATAACAGCAAGTAAATTGATCTCACAATCTTAAAAACAGAAATTCAACTTGAAACATCACACATTACCATTAGGATCAATCTTACTGTCATTCCCTTGATTATCCTTAAACCGCAATTCTTGAGGCCATTCACAAAGTTCTGCCAAAAGAAGAAAGAAACCCCAGTACACGAATAAAATTAAAGCCTATCCAACATCGCAGAAAACTAAAACAAATTCATCACAAACGAGCACAAAATGGTATCACCGTTCCAAAGTTAGAGACACATTGCATTTTGAGTCACTTTGTGAAATCCAAAAATTCAAAATCGATACAAATTTATTTGATCGTCATAAAATCATAACTAGTGTAGACTAACTAAAAAGTATTATTAGTAAAATTTGGTTACTTTCATTGCTTAAAATGAATTCTTACACTAATTTTTATGGAGAACTTAATTGTTACAAAGGAATTGATATTTCTACCAATGAAATTAATACTTCCACCAGTAGGTCTCACTTTTTAAACAATACAAAGTTATCAATTGTGCTTCAAATATAGTAGCGACATAAAAGAAATATCAATTTTATTGGTGAAAATTAAAAAAAAAAAAAAAAAAAAAAAACTTAATTAGAATGGAACAACTAATTTCATAAGAGAATATGTTAATCTCACAAGTATATCTCACATTTTTATCCTATTTGCTGGTGTATTTTGAGTTAAATAGTGGGACATACTTTGTCAAACGAGTGGTTCCTAATATTAATGACATAATAATACTCAATTTTCCTGAAAAAATTTCATGATATCTAACTTTAAAATGTATTTTTAATTTTAAAATGGCGGATATGAATCAAATAACTATACATAATTTTGAAACTGAACTAGTAAAATTGAATCAGAATTCAGACCTTCGGTATCGATTTCGCTGTCATCATCGTCTTCAGTATCAGCGCTGTAATCCGATTCCTTAGCACTAATATTGAGCCACTTGCGCATAACGACTCTGGGCCAAAAGAGCTGCAGGCACGTGCAAGCGAAACAACAAATCTCAGCCCAATTTCTCTGCAATTCTTACCTAAATTAAATTTTAAAAAAAAAAACTAAAATTTGCAGTGAAAGAATATTAAGAAAGAGAGTATAAATTACCTCGGGGTGATCTCTGGAGCGATGGAGCTTCATTTTTGGATGTGATGGGGGAGGAGCAGAGCTGAATGATGAAGATGATGAGTGAGAAAGATGATTAGTCATAGTGAGGTGTTTGGTATGTGGAAATGGCGGTGGAGGGAGAATGAGGAGAGAGAGGGTGGTGGTGCGTAACAACAAACGTGGTGGTGAAATAGCAGAAATGGCCGGTGACATCATTTATACTACACTATTTATTTCATACAATTGCTTTTCGGTGAGTGGATTTGTTCATTCATTGTTCATCCAATTGGATTTGACTTGTTTTTGTTTGGAGGATTAATAAATTCAGTACAACTGGAATCTGGAAAATTGATCATAGATTCGGAAATAGGTTGGATCATGTTAGTTAATAATATTTTTTTTAATAAAAATTCTATCATATTTAACAATTATATTATTTAAAAATTCAAATTAATTTTAAATAATCAAATTATTTTCTTAACGAAGAAAAACTACTCTCTTTATTGAATTAGGAATACACACTTTGATTTTAGTCATCACTCAGGGGTGCTAATTGAGTGAATGACTCGTTTAAGGTTCGAGTTTGTTGAAAAAGTTTGTTTGATTTAATGAGCCGATTTTGAGTTCAGCTCCTTTAAAGTTCGGTTCGATAAAAGTTTGAAAATAATAAATATTTTTAAATTTTTCACCAAAAATTCGAGTCCCAACTCATTAAAATTCGATAAGAGATTGATTTAAGTTAAACGAGTCGAGTCGAGCTTAAACTAAAAAAAAAAAACTCATTTAACTAAACGAGTTGAATTTGAACTCGAAAAACTTAACTCAGCTTCAACTCGTTGAAGAGCTCTCGTCATCTGTCTATCTCATTACGTGAACGGTATGTATAATTTTTAGCATGAAACATTTTCTTGGTTTAACTTTGTATACAACGTTCATGGTATGTTGAATGTACCTTCTTGCAAGTAAAGTAGAGAGCTAAATTGAAGGTGAATAGTTGCTAGAAATGAAGACAAACCCACAAGGCCACAAAAGTATGATGTTTTACCATAATGTATGTATGTATGTAATAGCATTGTTGTTAAAAAAATTTCGTTTAATTCTTATTAAATTTTAGGTGATTTTTTTAATATCTAAATTAATAAAATACTTAAAATTAATTAATTCAACTTATGTCGTCAATATTCGACTATAATCATTTAAGC
>JAUMHB010077177.1:1225-12497 GCA_032359685.1 Pittosporum tobira | reverse complement strand
ATAATAATAATAATAATAATAATAATAATAATAATAATAATAATAATAATAATAATAATAATAATAATAATATTCTTCAAACTGGATTTGGGTCAAAAGTGCTTGGGTAATCGGGTCATTGGGTTAGTGGGTCAACCCACCGCCCTCTCCTCGGGTTGGCCGGTCAGTGGCCTATTTCGGCCACCAGAATCGTCTTCTTCTCTAGCAGCACTGTCGGATTCTGGCCTCGGCACCCATCACGCGCACACACACATATACATGCACGAATTTGACGGGTTAGGCTAGATTTGTGGAAAAGGGATTGATGAATCATCGAGATTCATCATCCTTGATCGAAAATAACCCAGAAATGAAGGTGACTCTGTCACCTTCTTCATCTCTGGCCAAGAAGCCATGGTCGACGACTATGCTCCGGAAAGAAGCTCGAATCTAACCCAAACTGACTCTAAAAATAATAAAAAAAAATCATAGAAAAATCCCTTGTGTTAGAAGGAACCAATCCAAGCATAGAATCGACACAAATGCATTCAAATTCATGGATAAAAATCCAAAATTTGCCTCGGGTTCAAACCCGACTGAAAATAAATTTGAACGTGGTCAAATCTTGGCCAAAATGATCGATTTAAAGCTTAAACAAACTCTAATTGACCCCTTGAAGCTATTCATATAATCAATTGAACACAAACAACAACAATTTAAGGGATTCGATTTTTACCAAGAACAGAGAAGAAAAAAAAATTACAGATCTTTGATCGGATGAAATGTGGCTTTAGGGTTCAATTGCACTGAGTTTTAAAGGCAATTTAAAACGTTTAATAACTTGGATCAAAGCAAGAAAAGGATGGATAACGAATTTGGCAAAATTCAGAAGTTGTAGGAAGTTTTGGGGAAAAGAGAAAAAGAGAAAAAAGCGAAAGGGGGAAAAAGAGAAAAAGAAAAAGAAAAGGGGAAAAATGAGGAAAAGACAAAAGGTTTGGGGGTCTGCATGTCGATGGGCCCCATTGGTCAACTGGCCTAAAAATTTAAAATTCAAATTGCTATTTTTTCTTGATTTACGAATCGATTAATTTAATAATTAAATAATAATTTAAAGAGTCAAAAATCAAAAAATATAATATTATACTCTATCCATACGTTTTGGCACGCTGTGATTCCAACGGCACTATCTGTTTTTCCATACGACACTTCAATCAAAAAGTCAACCCGGGACTAGGTCAAATCAAAAATCCGACGGTGTTTCGATTCACTATTTTTTCGCGCTGATTATGAATCTTTGATCGTTTTATAATTTTAAACACTTTTTAACTTTTGGGTCAAAGTGACCAAAATACCCTTATGCATAACTTTTACAAAAAATAACCAAAATGCCATTGGGTATAACTTATGTCAAAATAACCAAAATGTCTTGAGCATAACTTTTGTTGAAATGACCAAAATGCCCTTGAGCATAAATTTTGTCAAAATGACCAAAATGCCCCTAATCATTATATATATATTTTTTATTTTAATTCAATTTTCTAAAATATAGCGATGCAGAAAATAATTCCATTAAATATAATAAAAAGAGAATTTTATATTATTAATCGTTCATTAATAAATTCGGGTTCTCACACACTTTGTCTGCCCCTAGCTAAAAACATTTAAACTACAAATAGAATGAGCGAATGGGGCTCAACAAGTAAAATAATCTCAAGGCTGAAAAATTGCATTGAAACAATTATGTAAAATAATGAAATTTTGAGATAAAAATCATTTTGAACCCATGAGCATGAAATGAGTTCCATAATGCTAATATGATCTACGAGCTACAATGTAAATCATGCGAAAAATAAATAAATAATCATGAGTATGCAACAACATTATCTCTACCCAATTAAATTGAGTAGGAAGCATTTACATTCTTTTACTCGGTCCTAACACGCAGTCTAGATCGAGCCATAAATAATACTCGCGCATGTGCACATTGCAACTATGGAAATTTTCGCGTAGGGTCCCAAAATACACCAGTCTTAACTCTTGTTGACATACTCAAACTTTGCTTTATCGTTCGATGATTATTGCGTTACCTTATGGGGTATGTTGTGCATGAAAGAAATACATAACGTTCAAACAATCACTCTTCCAATACATGCATAAGTGAATAAAACTCATGCAATCAAGACAAACAATAGTACATATAATGGAAACAAGACAATTATACGTAAAAAAAGGGCGAGGAAAATACTTGCCTCGATGTGCTCCTTTATCTTTCCAATTATATTTAATATCCTCCTCGGTCTTTAAACAATGTTCTATAACTATAAATGACTTTATGTTAGTAACCTTAAGGACTTCCATGGCTTACGATCCATTTTTAAACCTTCGTTCAACTAATTTTCAATTTTGGGTCTAAAGAGTCTATTAGACTTAAATATACACAACTCATGCTACAAAATAGTCTCAGCATCTCAACTGTTTTTATCAAATTTTACACTTTTGAAGATAAAAATATGCTCAAGAATAACTAAATTTTGATTAATATTGAGGGACATATCATTTTTCAAATTTGGCCAAAATTTCAAATCCTTTGTTTCTGCAGTCTATTAATGGTAATTTATTAAAATACCAAATAACCTCTAATTAAGATAAAATTTAAAAATGATAAACTCGAACTATCCATGTTTATCCCATAAAACTTTCGGAGGTAATGGACTTATATATTATTTTATATGATTTTTGGAATATGACTGAAAATTCAACTTTCCAAATTTGCATGATTGTGAAAAATTTCCGATAACTCCTTTCATTGTTTCAAACACTAGTATACCTTTAAGGGACTTTATAGCATGATTAAAACTAAGGTTTTGATCTATAAAAATAGCACTTCTATTAGATCTTTTATCAAGTTATATCAAGTTTTATGCATAGACTTCTTTTACTACAACTAACTTATATGATCTCCATAATGCATCATTTACTTATATTTCCTCATGCATGCACTAAAATCCATTAAATCCTTCATCTAATCATTTGTTTAACCTCATGGAATAAATATTTGCCTCCATTGGCAACCCCACAACAACAATAACCACATGCACAATCGCATCCTCCTTTTCATGTAAAGTTTAAATATCAATTCATAACCAATATTAACATGCTTCATGAACTCCTTAATATTTTATTTTCATGCATTTTCCAATTTTTCAAATCCTATTTTTACCATTTACAAATTAACTTCATGGTTTAATGCTCATTAAATCATATACAAGCTTAAATCGTATGATCTCCATAGACATGCTAGCTTCATAATCAATTCACATGCTGCTACAATAACCACCAAGCCATATAAATTCATCTAACCAAGTATAACTTCATCAATTCACATTTTTACTCTACTCATAAATAAAAAAAATAATGAGTCAGGGCAAGAGTATATACTCTTATGCTTCCAAATGTTCTAGGCTTTCTAATTAACCAAACTCCTTCGCTTCCTTCAAGATCCGGCCACCCAAAGCTTGTTTATATTCCCAACTAGTGTTTGGTTTATGAAATCTTGGAGATCACCTAGGGTTTTTTGGATTATGGTAATAATTTGCTAGGGTTGGTAAGTGGATTTTTTTGGTTGCACTTAAACTCATAACTTCATCCTTATGTTTGCTAGTTCAAAGTTATAAATTATTACACTACATTCTTAATGATTTCAATTACAAAGTTCAAATAAAATAGGATCCTCAAAATAATATAAATTTGATTTCAATAGTGTGCAAAATTAAAATTATTCATACAGTCTTACATTAAATTTCTTTAGCCTCACAATCTATATGCAAATATGTACTTTCAAATATTTCCAGAGTGAGAGCAAGAATAACAGTGTGATGACCCACATTCCTGTCTAACCATTATTCCCAGAAATCGGTTGTCAAAACACATTCCCATATAACTTTTATTGATTCATCATTTTCTACCCATACTATTATCCAGGATCATGCATTACACAACTTATATACACAACGGAAACATTGTTTGTACGTTACAAAAGTTTGATTATATTTTATATGTAAACATCCACTCCCTCCAACTCCCGGCTAGGCCAAATCCCCCATGCTAAGGTAACCTTAATTGTCCTCTTTCCTTCCTGTTGCTTCGCCTTGTACACTTAAAGTTGTAACATAATAACCATATAATATTGTGAGCGAATAAGTTCAACAAGAACATTACTATCAAAATTAGAAAATATTTTTAAAAGCAAGTAAATAAAAATACAGATGTTTGGAAAATACAATCATTTTAAACTTATGAACATGTAGTGAGTTCCACAATTACGCTCACATGATTTACAAGTTCAAAGTAAACCATGGAACAACAATAAAGAATATATGAGTATGCTCAACATAACTTACATTCCAGGGTGTTCACCCAGTCCAGACCGAGCAAACAACATTCTCATAGCTGGCCCGTGTGCACACCGTAAATGCAAAATTTCCCACAACTGCAAGATTTCTCTCGTAGAGTCCCGGAATACACCAATCTTAAAAATACCATATTTACATAATTAATTCTGGAAATATCTTCTTCATCAAGTTATCTTTGACCAAGAAATTTTTTTGTGCCAAACGCACATATAGTTTATTTTATATGGATTTTACAGTAGAAGTCGTCATTTCTGAGTTTTTTTAAGCCATCCGGAAATCATGCATGCATGGTCCGCTTTTCAACTTAAGCCAACTCAAGGCCATCAAGACTTATATTATCAATCTAATACCTTTATTCAACCTTTCTATCACATATAATAAACATCATAAGGCTCACATGTTCATAGGTTATCTATCAACAAATCAATATCCACAATTGCAAACTCCAACATGATATCCCATCCTCCTCCATGCAATAACCAATTAACTACAATAAATCTACCCATGCTACTCAATCATAATATGTAAATTCATGGTTTTCAACTTAAATACAAACTATACATATTCATTTATGTTAAAAGTTCCAAGACTAAGATAGTGTTTTTACCTTTCAAAGTTGATCTTGCAAGCCTAGCCCTTAACTTTCATGGCTCTAGCCTTTCTTGAGCTTCCTTACCCTCAACCCTCACTAGATTCCCCTAAACTTGTAGGCTTCTATATGAACTTGGATAATATTTAGTGTTTGATGGCTTGGATGCTTGCAATGGTGGTTTAAAGTACTTGATTTTTCCTTGGTTGGGCTAGAGTTTGTTCCTCTCTTTTTGTTCTTCCTTTTCTCTCTCTAAATTAGCTTTGGAATTTTTTTCTAAGTGATTTTATCCCTTGGCCGAATTCTCTTAGAGGGAGTACCCCTTGACTTGTGTTGACTTTGGTTTGTGGATCCAAGGGCTAGGATTGCATGCTTCCAAAGCTAATGGATGGTTTGGATCAACAACTCCCTATACCACCACATACAAGACACATATGTACACACTTGTTGCTTGTGCATGGTCAAACCCATGGTCTATGGACAACTCAAAGATTTTATGGAAGTAACTTATCACAAGTTGACACCTTGGTTGGACAAAGTTGTCATTCCATAATTTCATATTTTGAATTATCATTTCCCACCAAACATTCACCAACTTGGGCCATATTCCCCCCAAAATTTTGCCCATATGGTAGTTATAATGGATTTGGTCCATTCATCCTACCACCTTTAGTCCATCCTTTTTGTTCTTTTTGATCCATATGTTGGTCCATGCACAAAAGTTTCATACACCCTTTTATTGTCCATTAAGGTTAACCTATTTTAAGCCAAATTAATTATCATTTATCTTACTAATGTAGCCCCAAATTTATTCTTGTATCATCCTTGATCCACATTAATAGCCAATAGTGATGAAACCCTTGATCAAGTCTAAGATAAACTCTTAAAATAATTCTTAGTAAAATTATTATCATAGTCACTAAATCAACTGTAATCAACTGATATTCAATTTAATAATTCTAGTAATATACATCAATTACACCTTACATTTTTCTTGGGGTTTCACATTACATTTTAATTTCTTGGGGTCTCACAATAGACTAAAGAATGAAAAGAAATTTGATCAATCACAAATCAAGATGTGTGAAAAAGAAGTTGTAGTAAAAATGAACACAAGTATTTTTTAAAAGAAAATCCTCCAAACCTTGTGGTTGATGAAGACTTGGTAAGGTTTTATTGTTTATGAAATAATTATAAATCCTTTTTGAATGGTTAACTCAATCTTATAGCCCAAAATGGGTTAGTTTAGGTTTTATTGACCCTGTTTAGGGCATGGAACCGAACGACTAACGGTCATACTAACCAAGCATCTGCAATTGCTCGAACGAATTGCCTTACCAACAGGGTGAGCATCCTACCAGTATACAACTACCTTCCATAACCCTAAAGGCAATTACATTGAATATGATACATCATATTCTCTTGCATATTTGGATTATGGTATTTATGATTACCCACAATCTATATGGATTATATTTGCTTCATGCAATCTAAGATGGGCTTAATAAGTCTCATATACAGTCCTACAAGGACTCTAAAACCTTAAAGAGGTACCGTATCATGTCAATTATCTGGCTTAGTTCAAGCTAGATATTCCTATATAAGCCCTACTCCATTGGTTAGTAAGCATTACATTATTCTTTTATAAACATATAACTACTCTTGTTGATGTGCTAATGTTTTTTATGCTAACTTAAGCATTAGAGAGGGGAACAAAGTTATAACCCTCTCATGTTGCCCTTGTTTTAGATTTTATACATCAATAACCCTAATTCTATTAGAGAACAAAGGTGATTAAGGTATTAACAACCAACAGACATCAAGAAGTGCTATGTTGTTACTTTTCTATTTCATTTTTACTTTGTGTGAATGCTCAATCAATGCTTTAGTATCGTTTCTATCTCTTACTTTGTTAGTGTCAAGGGGATCTTATCAACTAAATTAGAAAGAAAGTATAAAAATATAAAATTAGTGTTCTATCAACCTTGTTGTTCGATTGTCACTTTTGGATAACAGATTTTGAGACTTAACAATATTTTGTCACAAATTGAACATTTATTTTGAATAACTTATTCACCTACTACTTTAGACTATGCCTTGTGTCACTAAAACCTAACATAACTGTGAGACCCTAGAAATTCAAGCGAGGGCCTATGTAAATTATTTGTGTAAGATGTGAACTACTTAAATGGAAGAAAAATATTATGATTATTTTTGGTGATTTATGTTTAAGTATTGAGAATGCAAAATTGGTATTATTGTTAGTGAAGATATTTCAAAATTTATTCTAAATGTTATGGATATCAATTGGAACCAAGGATTTCTATTTATGAAAGAAATTGGATAATTATTTCGTTGGACTAAATTGTGGACAAGTATTTTTATGGATCATGGACTAATGTATGAACCATAGGTAATGAAAATCATGGACCAAAAGCAATTTTCACCATAGACTAAGCCCATGGCCAAATTTTGGAAGATGATGGCCTAAGAAATTCATCAATTTTGAGAGGATGGCCCAAGGAATTTATCAAAATTTTGGGGAGAAAACATAATTTAAAAAGTTAGAAGCTGAAATGACCATTAAGATCATTTAGGTGTTAAGTGCTTGTTAATGGCTTCCTTGGAAAGCCTTGTGTTTGACAAGTAGTTGTGGTTGATGAACTGGGAACATGACAAGTTGCTAGCTTTGTGTCAATGAAGGGGATGATCATCTTAGCCAAGTAATCTAAGCCATCCATTTTATCAAGCATTTGATCTTAGCCCTTCATCCCACCAAACCAAGCCAATATTTTTTTTTCTCTTCTTCCATTGTAAAGTGATGGCTAAGAGGGGGTATTGTGCTATGTTTTATTCTTCAACCAAGATAGAGAGAAAACCAAGAGTGGAAACCATCATTCCTTAGCCAAATCAAGAGAAATTCATCACTTTTAAGTTCTAATACTCAAGATTAAGCTTATCAAACCCTAACCCTAGCAAGAACCACCAAGATCACCATAATCCTGAGGGTTTAATTTTATTGGAGCTCAAGAACAAGGAGGCCTAAGGGAACTAGATCCATTGGAGATCAATACTTAGCTTGAAATCATCAAGTTGAAAGGTATAAACTCTAAACTTGACTTGTGATATTTGAAAGTAAAAATGAAAAATTGTGAGCATAGATGGATTTTAGTTAATGTAGTGATTTATTTAAATGCATGAATTGTTTATTAGATGCTTGAAATTTGCATGGAGGAGGATGAGATTTATTGGGTATTGGATCATTATTGTTGTTGTGGGGTTGTTTTAGGGAAGGAATTATCAAATTAAATGTTTAGCGAAAGTATAACAAGCCATGTTGCATGTGTTTAAAAATTAAAGGAAATTAATACGACCATGGATCAAAGATTTGAGAATTTTATGAGCTAGTTTGTTTAAAGAGGAAACCATGCATGCTGAATTGTTTAGAAAATTTGGAAACTGCAGGTCATATTGTAAAAATCGTATAAAATAATTTACTTGTGCGTTGTCTACGAAACTTTTTCAGAGCATATTAAAACAATTTATTTTGATATTAACCAATTTTTATCCAAAATATAGGTCATTTGTTATTTTCATAAATTACCGGATAGGAACTACAGTAGCTCTCTACAGAAACAAAGAAATCTGGATTTTGGTCAACTTTCGAAATTCATGAAAAATAATATATTGGTCAAACTTTATGAAACTTTTTCAGGGAATACTTGAACAAGTTTAGTTTATTTATGGAAATTTTAATCTCATTTGGAGGTCTTTTGATATTTTATTAAAATGTCTGAAGTACACTGTAGAAACTCACTACAAAGCAGAATGTTTTGGAAAATTTCCTAACTTTGAAAAGTCATATCTCATTCATAAATAATCAGAATGGAGTTATTTTTGAGCCTATGTGAAGCCCTAGAAGTGTAGAATTTGGAAAAATAAATGTCTTACTAAAATATTTTTATAATAAAAGTTATGTACATTTGAGTACAACTGATTTAGTAAAACTGAAATTGGGTATAAGTTGAATTAAGTCATGAAAGGGTTGTCAGGCTTAAAGATTCATTTAGTCACTAATATAAAGCTGTTTATGGATATTGAAACTCATTTAAATGGAGAAAGATCTCATGATAAATAGAAAGCAAACAGAGTAAGCCGAGAATAACTCAAAGTCAACAAGCACATTTTGAGGAGTAAGTAAGACATAACAGGCAAGTAAAATGATTCGCCCCTACTTTCATGTATAATTTCAATTGTTTCATTATACGTGCATATTTTTATTGTCATGAATGCATGTGATTTTATCGCTTGTGCATATGAGATTTAAATGGCTGTTTGAATGTTGTACATTTCTACCATGTATGGCATGTCCCGTAAGAGCTTAGATGATCTCGAATAATAAACGGAGATTGAGTATGCCAATGATTGGAGGACCGGTAGACCGGTAGACCAGGACCCCACAAGAAAGAGTCATGTAGTTGCAGGAAGATCCCTGCTTGCAATGTGCATCATTTGGTATAGACTTTGAGTTAAGACCAGGTGAGCACCCAGTATGAGCATACTCACACTTTATAATATATTGTTGCATGGTTTACATTAGAGCTCGTAGATCATGCTCTTGTTCTAAAACTCACTGTTTTCTCATGGATTCAAAATGAGTTTTTATTTCAAAATATCTGAATTTTCATGAATGTTTAAAATTATTATTATTTAGCGTTAGGAGTCTTGTATTTGCTGAGCATTATCGCTCACTTGTACTATGTTTTAAATTTTGATTTACATATAGAATAGCTTGAAGAATTTTTGACGAGGATCGAGAGAGCAGTGGATTTGTCTAGCTTGAGAGCAGGATTGAAGTGAGTTCTTGATTGTATATATTTTGATAAATATTGCTTGTAATTAGTACATTTCTACTGCATCTGTAAGATTCTGGAAAAAAAAAATTAAGAAAGAAAAAATATTAAGTTATTGTATAATGAAAGTATAATAAGCATAATTTGATGACATGTTCATATGAATAGTGATTGTACAGACCCGGGGCGTCACAATAATTCGAAGGCATATAATTGTAAAACGGATAAATGATTAATATTTAAATTTTCACTTCATTGATTAAGAATAATTTCAATGCTACACCTCTTTAGGATGAACATATAGTAATTAAGAGTATGCAAATCAGGTCCGAAAAGCAAATACTTATCATTAATATTGTGTTTAGTTTTCTGTTATATTAAAAAATAGTTGTTAGAATAAAATATTTAATAAAACTAAAATTTAAATAGAAAATAGAATAAATGAAATTCACCTCATTCAAGAAGAGTAAAAATTCTCATTATCACATCCTCTTTATTTTGAACTAAAATTTCATTGCTAATAATACATTTCACTTTAAAACTCACAATTTCTTAATGTAAATTTCATTACATTTTTATTACTTATATAATAGGGAATGGAACACAACATAAATTACACTCTCCCCAATTGACAAAAGAAATTTAATTTCTCATTTTTTTTTGTTAGTTTGAAAAAGTTACATATGTTCACGACGATATTTATAAAATGACAAAATCTACTTAAATTAGTCATTCCAAAATTCTTCATTTCTCCTAGAAGCAATAGTCAAAACACTAAACGTACGCATATTAAAAAAAAAAAATCAAGTTTTTAAGACAGAAAAAACATATCTAAGTATATCACCCTTCATATTTGAGCCGCCCCAATTTCTATTCCAACTAACTTACAAAAATTAATTTTCGACCTACAAAAAAAATATTACGAAGGAGTCATTGTGTTAAAAAAAATTCTTATTTAGATTATTATTTTTGAAAAAAAAGAGGCGTGAGAACATACACTCACATAATTGCATGAATATAAATACTTTAAGATATATACTCTCAGTAAATTGATAATAAAAAATACATAACTTAAAGCACTCGTATTTACGCAATTGCATAAACATTTGCTCAACTCCCTTCTTATTTTTGAAATAAAATAAATAATTTTTTAAATTATTATTTTTGAGATGGATAGAATATATATCATGTTATCATTACGAAACAAACATTCATTATCTTTATAATTAATATCCATAATTTTTGCAAAAAATGAATAGAGTATAAAATTTAAAAATAAGCTCTCAATTATGAGAGGAGGCATCTTAATCTAATACTCCAATTAACAAAAGTACATTGGTAAAATAAACACTTGTACACAAAAAAATAAAATAAAATACTGTAGTACTGATTTTCGAAATTAACAAGAAGCCTGAAATCCCCCAAATTCCAAACTAGAA
>JAUMHB010077155.1:0-12498 GCA_032359685.1 Pittosporum tobira | reverse complement strand
CGTTCTGTTGAGGGGTATAAGGACACGATCGCTGAGATATAATACCTTTCTTTTGCAAGAATCCCTGAAATTCATGTAACATATATTCCCCTCCATTATCAGACCGCAATATCTTAATACATGTAGAAAATTGCGTCTCAATCTAGGCTAGAAAAGTTTGAAAAACAGTGAATACTTCAGCCTTGGTGCGCAAAAAATAAATCCATGTGAAACGGTTGTAATCATCAATAAATGTTACAAAATATTTATATTATACATGCGAGATAACAAGAGTAATACCCCAAACATCAGAATGTATAATCTTAAAACATGTATTAGCACAACTTCCATATGTAAGAAAAGGTAGAATTTTACTTTTTCCCAACTTACAAGTAGAGCAATCAAAATTGAAACTTTAATCTTTGTTACCAAGAAAACCACGATTCATTAAAGTAGACAAAATCACATTGTTCGGATGACCCAAACGTTTATGCCAAATGGCAGCCTTATTCTCAACAATAATGGAAACTAAAGACAAAGTTCTAGGAATCAAAAATTGCAGTGAAAAAATTCTGCCCACTTTAGGCCCCTTTGCGATCACCTTCCCCGACACCTGATCCTGCACAAGACAATCATTTCGAGAAAAATGCACATCACAATTATTATCCACCATTTGACCAACAGAAATAAGGCTAGTAAACAATCCGGGAGAAACAAATACATGACGAAAAGAAGGTGTAATATCACCAATGGCTGTAATTGGAAGATTACTGCCGTTGGCGATTTTAATATTTTGTGTGCCAGTGTACTCCCGTACATTATGTAATAAATTAGGTGAGCCAGTCATATGATTGGATGCTCCAGAATCAACAATCCAAGGAAAGGTAATAGGCTTACTGTTACCTTGAAGTCCAAGAGCAGAGAATGCTGTGAGAATCATTTGTTGTACCATTTCTGGAGTAAGTGTTGGCTGATTTGCGTTTGTGGTCGTAGAAGCACCGTCATTAACTGTAGAAGACGAAACAACAGCTTGAAAGGCTTGGGCTTTTCGATTTTCTGGACGTGTAGGGCACTCCTTGATGATGTACCCTTGTTGTTTGTAGTAGTTGCAGAATTTCTTAATACAATTGCGTGCGATATGCCCAAACTCCTTGCAACTATAGCATTGTGATTGTCCTTTCTCTCGATTCCTCCCTTGAGCAACATAAGCCAGAATCAGCAGTTTCTTTAGGCTCACTTATAATAGCTTGGGTAGCCATCCTCTGTTCCTCACGCAATAATTCACCAACACATATGTCTAATGAGGGAACTGGATTTCTGTTCAACAATCCAACCCGTGCAGTCTCAAATTTTGGTCTCAATTTCATCAAAAATTGATCTCGTTTACTTTCTTCATGATCAGCCTGAAGACCTTCCAACGTCTCTTGAGAGACCTTAGAATAGATAATACCAGAATATTCGCTCCATAGGTTAATAAATTCAGAATAATATTGCTCAATGGAAAGATTACCTTGACTGAATTGACTGATCTCGAGTTCAAGTTGAAAGCGTCGCGCAGTATTTTCTTGGTGGTATATGCGTCTCAAGTAATCCCACATTTGTTTTGCTGTACCAAAAGAACGCAGATTGTTAACCATACGTGGTTCAATAGACGCTAAGATCCAAGAAATGATCCAAGCATCTTTGGTTTCCCATTGCGTAAGTTCCTTAGCGTCTGTAGGTGCCGAAGAACTGTCATCAATGTGATTCCAGAGTGTTTTCCCTTTCAAGAACATTCTGAACTGAAACTCCCAAGCAGCATAATTCTTGCCTGTAAGTCGAATCGCAAATGTCTCAGAGGATTTGCCAGAAAAATTTTCGGTAGACATCATAAACCGAAAAATCACAAAACCAAATTGTTGATAATAAATCAACCCGAAACGAAGAAGAGAAAAGAAAAGAACCAGAAAACAGCCCAGAATAGATAATCAGAAAAAAAATTGCAAGCTTTGATACCATAACAATCTTTAAGCAAAATGGCTGAATTCCTTTACTCTCTAGATCTTTTCCCTTAAATAAGAATAATGTACGACCTAAATTAGGCATAATGTACAGCTAATGTATAGTTAATGTAATTTTTGAATTAGTGTCCTTAATCATTGCTAACTATTGTAAGTAATATATACAAATACATGGTAAGAGGAATAACTTAATTGGAGCCACAAATCTTGCAAGTAATTCCTAAATTAGTGTCATAAATCATTGCCATTAATACTGCAGGCATTACATTTTAACAATTTCTGATATTTATGATATTTACAAAAAGATTTTTAAATAATATTATGTACGTGCATGATTATTTCCTCTTTGCAGTGGATGCCGTTTGACGAATATGCCGCTCAACCTTTTGTCCAAAAACACGAGCTTCTAAAGTATATCACTGACATCTGTTTAGCAAAGAAAGAGAGAGAGTACACTGGATTCACTCCAGTGCCTATGGTAACAAGATTTTCTGAGAAACACAGCTTCTTGTACTTGAACAGGCAACACCTGAACAGACCCTGAGAGTGGGTCGTGCACCCATGAACTTTATATTGGTGCGAATCTGCATACCAACATTTAATAATATAATATAGTTTGATTGGTTTTGTGCCATTTAAATTCTCTTTGTGGTAAAGCAAATATTTTTTATTTTTTATTTTTCCCTTTCTAATCCTTTTTATTGGTTTGTTTAATAAGTGAATCCATTGTACAGTATCTTGTTTATTGGTTTCTGTAAAAAGATTTGGGTTGTAGTGGTTATCGGCAAGTATATGATGGTATCTTGGAAGGCTTTATTGGTTTCAAGTGCAGGCCTCACAAAGATGGTAGGTTTTCCCTTTTACTCCATTCTCTGCGTGGCATGCACATTATCATCTTCTTGTTCTTTCTTCAAACTTGGGTGGTGGCTGAACTTGTGGTTGAGCTCTCCCGCAAGGAGTCCATAAAACATTGCCGGTGGATATGGAGAGGCAATACTCTCCGCAGTCGTGGTTAGTGGTACACTGGTTTGTGAGGCCTGCACTTCAGTTCGGTTGGCTATGGTGAACTTCAGCCGTGTCCAGTATCAGGTTTGTAAGATTCAATTGAGTTACAAATTACGAGTAACAACTGATAGCATATTCATCTAAACTACTAATTAATATTATGTATGAAAGACACAAAACTTTAAGCATATATTTAGAGATATCCTTTTTTAATTTTTAATTTTTAATTTTTAATTTAATTTTACTTTTTTTTTTTTTTTGGGGATGATTTGTTAAGGGTGAATTGACCTTTGATCTTTATAAGAAAAAGTTGCATTCACGATGATTCCTATCAAATCTCCAACTTCACATGCTTCCACAAAAATACAGCAAGGACAAAACATCGTGATGGGAATCATATTTTTTTAAGATCCTTAAAGATTTGATAGGAATTAGTGAATAATTTAAAAATATTTAATATTATTGGGCTTTTATCGAGTTGAATTTTAAATGAAAGAATTTGAATTTAACACGTTAAATTGAATGAAATTTTTTTAATGAATTTGAATCGAGTTCGACCCTTAAACAAGTTTTAACAACCCTAATTTGTGTACCCACTAATATAATTAAATGGAAATATCCAAGAAAACATAAGAGGAAAAGCCGCATTACGACGAAGAATTGCAAACACTAGCGAGCACTGGACTTTGGCAAAGGAGTGGGACATCTCTGAAAAGATCTTTGGGGAAGGAACGAAAGATTGCCGACAAAACTGCTAATAAATGTAACTGTTTGCTCTCTTATGAGAGAATAGGTTTTTTTTTTTTTTTTTTTTTTTTTTTTTTTTTTTTTTTTTTTAAAGTCTTCTTTTGAGCTTTACTTGTGGCAGGGGGAAATGCACCACTAATCCTCCTGTAAATGTTTTTGATAATAATATGTACTTACAAAAAAAAAAAAACTGTTGTGGTCAGGAGCGAAGCTTAAGGCGCGAGCAGAATTATGCCACCTGGATATGGATTTTTGAGGAGTCACTGTGTATATATATATATATTAAGTATGCGTAATCTATTTTCATATATTAAATGATAAATTTTGTCTTTATTATAAAATTTTCGTTTTAGTCTAATTTTTTTATATTAAATTAGAAAGAGTCGACTCATTTCATTTTAAAGTTCGTGTTTGACATTTAGACAACAAATAAAAAGTATGTACTTGACATGAATGTATAAGTTTATTTTAATATTAATATTTTATTTTTTTTTAAAATTTGGTGTGATTCAAATTTATTTATCAAAATTCAGATTTTGTCATTGTAGCAAGTACTCGATAAGTGAAATATCTTGTAATTTTTATTTTGAATAAAATCTATGAAAAATTACTATTTTTTATCTGTTAGTTACTGAACTTTTCGGAGTTCTGACCAAATTCAAATAAGATCAAGAAGAAAGAAAATATCCTAAAAAAATTTCAGAACATGTTGTGTCAATTGAATGTCCTGAAAATATTACAAATATGGAAAATCAGAAAAAATAATGTAAAATTTGTTATGTCGCCATTCTTTTATATCTTATACTGTTATAAAATTACGAACAAAATTAATTCACTCAACTTCCGTTATAAAACTACAATATATACCTGACTCGTAAAAGAAAAAGAAAAAAAAACACTTTATGAACCCAATTGAAACATCATTTACTTTTTTTTTTTTTTTTTTTTTTTTTACATTCTAATCATTATTTTTTGTACATATTTTGTTAAAAATTAATTAATTAATTAATTTTATATATTTTATTTAAATTAATTTATAATATATTAAAAATAAGTTAATTATTTTTAAAAAAATAATAATAAATTAAAAAATAATGAGTATATATATATATATATATATATATATATTAAAACACTGTTTGTCTTTTCTTTTTCTTACAATTATCTTCAATAAAAATTCACTTTTTTTCTTAAAACATGAAAAGTCAAGAGTGGACCGATGTATCTGGTGCATGTAAAGAGTGCATTTTACGGATTAGAGATGATTTAGTATGCTGCGTACGGTGATTAGAGTGCAATATTTCAAAAGCTTCAAAGTTTTAAGCACCCCCCCCCCGGCCCCCAAGTATACGAACAGTACCATCTTTTTTAGAAGTCTACAAAATCATAATGGATTAAAAAGAGAATTTGTTTCAAAATTTCAAATTTCTCTTATATTTTGTCATATTCCTTTCATTTGTGATAAATAGAGCAAATGAAGTTTGTTCATACAAATGTAATGTAACTTTTAAAAGTATTTTTTAAATATTAATTTTTGTTGCTAATTATACATTAACATACACCATTTGTAATATTTATTTAAAAAAAAAAAAAATTACACACAACAATAATATAACTGTTGATTGAACATTATTCACATATTAAATGTAATAACATCCATGATTCAAAATATTATTATCTCATATAATTTATCCAAACCCACTATCAGATAGAACAACAATACAATTGTTCATTTGATAATTACTTACATATTAAACTCAATTACAAATACAATTATATATATATATATATATATATTAATTCTTTATTAATTTATTTAATGCGTTTACACTCACATTTTAAAATATCTTTGAGATCTATATGTGTTGCACGCCAACAATATATAAAAACAAATACTAAAAATAGAAAACTAATTGCTAAATTTAAAATTTTAATAATGATTTACAGAATAAATAAATTTTGTAAAGTAAAGTAAATAAATATTTTTTAAAAAAGTATAAAATTAATATCTCATGTTTACCTGTTTTCATTAAATTGATAAAGCCAATTATAAAATAAATATTTTTTAAAAAAGTATAAAATTAATATCACATGTTTACCTGTTTTCATTAAATTGATAAAGCCAATTATAAGAAAAAAAAAACGATTAAATACATTAAACTTAAAATGTAATATTAAATTTAAATATCTAAAAAATAATAAAATAATTTTATATAATATATTATTAAAATTTAGTATCTAACCGGACATAAAAACTAGTATAAAGGAATATTGCTTTTCAAGATAACTCCGTAATAATGAAACTGTGTATGTATGTAATAATGTCATGTAATCTAATAAGTGGGTAGTGTAATTATTAATTAATTTGTTGGGAATCTGAAACACAGTATATATAGATTCTATCGGCTTATTTCCATAATAGTAATAATGGGGAATGTGAACGGTAGAGAAGATGGCGCCGGTGGCGATGCTGTTGACAGCTCATCTGGTGGTGGTGATATGGCGGCGGAGGAGTGTGGTGCACTTGGTGATGCTGAATTTATGGGCCCTTCTCCTCCTTCCAGCCCTAGGGCTGCACGTTCACCATTGATGTTCACTCCACAGGTCAGTTTTTTTTTTTTTGCTTCAAATAAATTTTAACTCCTTTTCTTTCTTTTTTTCTTTTTCTTAATTTGTAAATTTCACCTCCAATTAGATCTGGGAAAAAAGTTGCAATTCTGATGTATTACTGCTTTTACGTTGTTGTACTACTGATTTGTTTTTGAGGATGCTTTGAGTTTTTATTTTATTTGAACATCTATTGTTATTTGAGTGAATAACTATGATACTGGTAAAAGGCAAGTGCTGATGGATGGATTGTACTTTTAATTGAAAGAAAGTAGAACAAAAAGATTCATGAGATTAAGTTATTCAGGAATTTGACCCTTTATGTGAATACTGTATGACACTAGATACTGAAAAGTTTGGTACTTGTCTGCTGGTGGGGAAGTAATTTCAGCACTCTTTAGTTCAACTGTTTGATGAACTAAAACTGATTCAATGCTTATTGCAACTTGATCATGAACTCCATTTATATTGAGTTATTCATTTGGAATATGCTTGGTTAATACTCAAAATAAATCCATGGTGGCTGAATAAACAGTTATGTATTTCAATAAATGTTCACTTGACTTGCCATGTGATTCCTGTGTATATTTTATTGGGTAAAGTATAAATTGCACCCTAAAGTTTTTTCGAAAATATAAGTTGCACCCCAAACTAGATGGAGTGAGCCTAGCGTAGTGTTATTGCTGCTTCGGTGATTGAAGAGAAATGTTTTGAGTGAGAGGAGCCCTTGGTGTGATGAACTTACTTGCTAGGAAGAAATTGTTAGGATATTATAAGTAAGTTGAGTCTCACGTTAGGTAAGTAATAAAAGAGAAAATAATTAATACACATAAATGGGTCTTAGGCCTAATGACTTATGTTTTTGAATAATAGTTCCAAACATATGTGTTAATGTCTCTTACGTGCGCATGTGGGAGTCGGTATTCCGGTTCTCCCATATTAATATGAGAGTTGTAGGTATACCTTCTGAAATCGATAATCAGAGCGTCTGTTTGAGAAACAATCTACTGGTAAGAGCTGCAGACACAGTTTTCTAACTTTATTGAGAAATTTTGCGCAGCAAATTGTTATAGAGATTTCTCATAATAGTGGATAAAGTATCAAATTTGGTTATTAAACGAAAAATTTATACAAATGACTAACCAAACTCTTTGTTTGCTATCATCCGTTACCGATTCCATCCAATTTGTTTGACTTTTAATTGAATTTGTTACATACTGTCAAGTGAGATAAAAGAAGCTACACGTCACATTTTTTAATAGAGAAGCTACATGCTTCCTATCTACCCCTGTTGAGTAATTGAGTGTCCTCATTTCAACCTGCCCCTTGAATGGCCTCTTTCAATTCTTGTTTTAGTTAAACTGTTTGATGGACTAAAACTGATTCAATGCTTACTGCAACTTGATCATGAACTCCATTTATATTGAGTTATTCATTTGGACTATGCTTGGTTAATACTCAAAATACTCCCTCTGTCCACAAAAATAATCCTAGTTTTAAACATATACCAACTTTGAGGATATATCTTTATGCCATGTTTATCCTCAAATATCAGTAATGCTTAGTTAGTGATGATTGCATGAAGTGAACTTGTGATGAAGAATGAAGACATTGTGACATTTTAGGATATATATATATATATATATGCTTAACCCTGTTGTTGTGAAATTAATTTCGTGAGATATATACATTAAGAATATTAGTATATTACGAATGGACGAAATATGTGTTTGAAGATCTCCAAGTTCTTCTTTTGATAAGCTTTCGGGCAGGCCCCAGTTGTTCCTTTACAAAGACCAGATGAATTGAACATCCCGAGCCCTTCATGGATGCAAACTACCTCATATGAAGACATGTCCAACGAACAAGGAATTCCCACAATGATAACATGGAGCTACGGTGGCGAAGAAGTTGCTGTGGAGGGCTCGTGGGATAATTGGAAAACAAGGTAAAAAAAAAAAACTATGTTTTACCCCCTACAATAACTTGTACATTATGAAATTGCATTCTGAAATTGAACTCCTTAACCTGTCGACAGGAAGCCCTTGCAGAGATCAGGGAAAGACTTCACTATTATGAAAGTTCTTCCTTCTGGTGTTTACCAGTATAGGTTTATTGTTGATGGACAATGGAGGTATTCCCCTGACATGGCATGGACCCAGGATGATGCAGGCAATGGTTACAACATTTTAGACTTGCAAGTAATTGCCAGCTCTCCCTCTAATTATGCACATTAAATAATTGTTTGTAAACGTATTTTGGAATGTGAAGCTGAGTACCTATTAGTTAAATATTCGCTTTTGTAACTTTGTTGTGTCTTTTTATAGAGTTTCACCCAAACTAAGAGTGTTCAGAGGCTCATCAGTTTAGGTGACATTACAAGTTTAAATTAAAATTAAATTGGGATTCTATCTGAGCAAGATCTAGAACCAAAGGTCTGACCTGATCAGGCTGCATCTCTCACCGGGAACACATATACATCGGCTGGTTCCAATCCCCATAGCTGGGGCCAAACATACCTACCAAAAACCAAAAGAAGAAAAGGAAAGAAAGGGAAAAAAAAAAATTCCTCTTCGAGAGATAGTAAGGTTAATTAGTTTAAGATGTTTGTGCTAAATGCGATTATTATTATTTTAATTTTTTTTAAGTACGATTATTTGTTTGTCCATTGGGTAAATTTGGATTATTCTTAGATGCCACCTAAGCCAACTCTTGATGTTCTACAGCTTAACTCGACTTTCTAGATGATGGCACGCTACTGTGTGGTTCACATACTTCCCCTTCCTGAATCACCTTTGCCATGGACTTTTACCATATAATGCTACTTTGAAAGAGTTTTCTTATCAGCCACAACTCTTCCATTTATTTTCTTTTCCTTCTAATAATTTAGCCCTTAAACCGTTTAATTCTATAATCTTTCACCTTAAATCAGTTCTCAACCTTTCTGATCCTCTGTTAAAATAGTATATTGACTTTCAGTTCAGTTAGTTAACGTTTTGAAATCTTGATACTGATAATAGTCAACGTAATCTTATGTCTGGAATCAGGTGGTACACAACCCAAGTACAGTGAGGATGCCAGGCATCCTTCATATTCTCAATCTATAAATATATTCCATCTTTAGGTGTCTGCTCTTACATGTCCCTTTTTCTATCTTATGTTCTCTTAAAAATGCAACAGTTTATACCTGAATTCTGCATCTAGCTTTGCAGTTATCTAGTAATACATCTATTGCAGACATGAAATTGTTTTCCTATTTAGTGCCCAGAGTTCTGATGTAGTTGGTTTCTGTTATTTGTCTTTCCCTCCCTTTTGTTATATCATACTGAGTATTTCCATATCTAATTTTATCCTCTTGCCTTTTTTTATCAACTCCCTTTCCCTTACATTTGAGATTCTTTTTCTGCCTACCCCAACTAATTTGGCGTAAGAGGGGAACTTGTGTTGAGTTGAGTTGATATAGTCGTGGAACATGATAATCAAGTAGCGTTGTCCCAATTCTGTGTATGTAATTCTTTAATCCCCTGTCCCTTTTAGAATTTCTCTTCATATGGAGACCATTACTTGGAATTTTGGCAACGGATTGACATGCCAAATTCTTGCTGAGCTGCTGACTGGATTAATCCATCTGCAGTAGGGTAATACATAGGTAGGCTGACTTGGTCTTGCAGATCTCTGACTTTGGCCAAATTAAAGATTGATCTTTGCAAACAGTTATCCAACTCACTTTGTTGTCAGGTCCATTATATCACAGAGACCAAGGGAAGCTAATATAACTGAAACTATGAGGAGTTGGGGTAACCTCTTCGTGTCTTGTTATGATACTTGTCCTTGCATGGCTCCTAGAAGCTATGCCTCCAAAAGTCCTACCTTCTATATTAGACACATACCCTTGGTCGACCGGCTTTTGGCGGAAGTCAATTCAGCAATCACATCCCTCTAGTCCACAGAAAGAGTCCCATTCATCAGTTTGTTTTTTGTTCCACACTAAGAGTCCCATTTTATTGATTGTACTAACGAGTGACACTATGTCCTAAAGATTACTATCACAGTTTTAGTATCATGCCACCACTGTTAAGTAGGAGTAGTAAACGAGCCGATGGCTCGTTTAAGGCTCGGGCTCGGCTCGATTAAGGCTCGGCTCGAGCTCTTTAAAAAAAGCTCGTTTGGTTTAACGAGCCAAACTCGAGCTCGGCTCAATAAAAGTAAATATTTTTGGATTTTTCACGAAAAGCTAGAGCTTAGCTCGTTAAAAGCTCGATAAGAGACTTGTTTAAGTTAAATGAGCCGAGCTCAAACTTGAAAAAAAAGCTCGTTTAACTAAACGAGCCGAGCTCGAGCTCGACAGGCTTGGCTCGGCTCGTTTAACAGCCCTACTGCTAAGCTAACCACTTATTTGTTTAGCAGCAACTAAGGAAGGAAACAATAGCCTATCTGCAAAATTTTCAAATGTTTCTTTTTGTGGAATGGTAGTAGTAACATTATATCACATCAACTAACTTCTGCTTTACTAGAATGGAAGGCAAACAAAGCTGGTGAGGCATTAGTGACTACCTGATTACCGTGGTGTCTAACTAGCATAATGATGCTTATGTGCTGCAGGAAACTGTTCCAGAGGATATTGAAAGCATATCCGGTTTTGAAGCTCCTCAATCTCCAGATTCGAGCTATAATAATTCACAACTTGTTGCGGAGGACTTCGCGAAGGAGCCACCATTGGTTCCTCCTCATCTACAAATGACTTTGCTTAATGTGCCATCTCACTACATGGAGATTCCGCCTCCTTCAAGACCTCAGCACGTAGTGCTTAACCATCTTTACATGCAGAAAGGGAAGAGTAGCCCATCAGTGGTGGCACTCGGTTCTACACATCGATTTTTAGCCAAGTATGTGACGGTTGTACTCTACAAGTCCACACAGAGGTAAAAAAGAACTTTGTCTCTGGCTTAAAATTCTCCCTTTATGTAATTGATATAATTATAAACTTCCAACAGTCAGTTCAAGAGTTTGATCAGCATTATACAGATGCTTGCATTTTGTACCGCTGCTTGGTTTCCAATTTGTTTTTTGATGGAGTTCCAGTCTTCAAGAAACCATTGGGGCAATGTAGTCCAATGGTCTGACTATTGCTTAGATTAGTTATCTTTGAATAGGAAAAGGAAAAGGGGGTGTGACGAGATACTAAGGCTGAAATTTATTTGATTGCATGTGTCAATCAAAATCACAAAGATGATATCTAATAAATCTATGGTTGAACATTCCCATTAGGCTGAATAAACAGTTATGTATTTCAATAAATGTTCACTTGACTTGCCATGTGATTCCTGTGTATATTTTATTGGGTAAAGTACAAATTGCACCCTAAAGTTTTTTCGAAAATATAAGTTGCACCCCAAACTAGATGGAGTGAGGCTAGCGTAGTGTTATTGCTGCTTCGGTGATTGAAGAGAAATGTTTTGAGTGAGAGGGGCCCTTGGTGTGATGAACTTACTTGGTAGGAAGAAATTGTTAGGATATTATAAGTAAATTGAGTCTCAAATTAGGTAAGTAATAAAAGAGAAAATAATTAATACACATAAATGGGGTCTTAGGCCTAATGACTTATGTTTTTGAATAAAATTACTTCCAAACATATGTGTTAATGTCTCTTACGTGCGCATGTGGCAGTCGGTATTCTGGTTCTCCCATATTAATATGAGAGTTGTAGGTATACCTTCTGAAATTGATAATCAGAGCGTCTGTTTGAGAACCAATCTACTGGTAAGAGCTGCAGACACAGTTTTCTAACTTTATTGGGAAATTTTGCGCAGCAAATCGTTATAGAGATTTATTTATCATAATAGTGGATAAAGTATTATCTAATTAGTCACTAAACTGATAACCAATATACAATTTGGTTATTAAACGAAAATTTTTATGCAAATGACTAACCGAACTCTTTGGTTGCTATCTTCAGTTACCGATTCCATCCAATTTGTTTGACTTTTAATTGAATTTGTTACATACTGTCAAGTGAGATAAAAGAAGCTACACGTCACATTTTTTAACAGAAGCTACACGCTTTCTATCTACCCTTGTTGAGTAATTGAGTGTCCTCATTTCAGCCTGCCCCTTGAATGGCCTCTTTCAATTCGTACATGTTCGTACACATAAATCGTAC
>JAUMHB010077154.1:17250-32132 GCA_032359685.1 Pittosporum tobira | reverse complement strand
TTTTATATAGCCGCAAGTGGAAGTCAATCAGTTGGATGGAAATGAGTTTTTAGTGAAGGTATTCTGTGAGCACAAACCGGGAGGGTTTGTGAAGTTGATGGAAGCTTTGAATTCTCTAAGCCTTAAAGTGACAAATGTGAATGTGACTAGCTTGTTATCTCTAATTCTAAATGTTCTCAAAGTTGAGGTATGTGTGTAATTTTCAAAACTAGTCTCATATTTCAAAAAAATTTTCCATGAAAGGAAACTTATTTCTATTTTCTGTGACTTAGTATAGAGTGATACAATATTCGTGTGTTAAAAAATCATAATTGTTCCATTGTTTTTTGTTATCACAGAGGAAAGATAATGATATGGTTCAAGCCGATCATGTAAGGGACTCTTTGCTCGAGCTGACTCGAAACCCTCATCGAAGTTGGCCGGAGATGAGTAAAGTTGCATCAGAGAATGTTGGCAGTGGCAGCATGGATAACTATCACCATTATCACCACCACCAACATACTGTCCACCTCCATAGCCACCAGCTGAAATCTCAACCTAACCACCATCTTCACCACCTTCAAAACCAAGCATAAAAAACTTCGGGAGTATACATTTCAAATGTGTTTTTGGGGTTACATTACAATACTTGTTTCTCAATCATGTATCAATTTAATAAATTGGACAAACAAAAAGGTGGGCACCTTGGACTTCATTACAACATGGTTTTCGATTTTTATAATTTGACGAGTACAACCTAGTTTCATGTGTTTGATTGCAAATTAAAGCTAATAATGTTTCAACGTTTGATTTCAATTTCAATTTCATATTCGACTTTTTTTTTTCCCTTTTGAATCAGAGTAGAATTGAGAATTTCATTCAGCTTCTACAGTAACAAGAGGAATGATAATACCCAATGAAAAATCTAGATGATTAAGCATAGCCGCCTTCGCCAATCGGTGAGCTACTCCTTTGACACTCATTTTCACGTAATGAAACTCAACAGTGTCGAATTTCGGTACTAGAGCAACGGTCGATCGATCAATAACCTTATTTTGTAACATGTTAATAACCCCCATGCATGTTGTCACTCGCCACAATAATCCAATAGTGACCGCGGTCGTGACACTCCCTCATAGGCTCATAGCCCAGTCCCTGGAACCGCTCAATAGCAGCCATCAAAACAGATTCATTCGAATCCCAAAGAACGCCCGAAGGATGCTTCACACAAGCTGGTGATTACAAATTAGAGCTTACCATGTATGTTTTCCATTGTTCTAAAAATTCCCATTTAGACCCAATTATTTTATAATTAAACGGTTAAACAATATTTAAAATTTATGTCGTGATCCAATTATTTTTCATTTAGGTGTTAGACAATGTTATGCCACATTGACTAAACCATCTCTGTTTTGGGACACTTTTACTAGCACGTTTCTGTAATTGTTCCAAAACATCCAAACAATGTCTTCGTTGTAATTCATTTTTGAAAGCTTTTCAAAGGTCCTTTCAAATGTCTATAGATCGAAGATCTTTATTTTATTAAATTAAATATAAGTTGCAAAACATTCATACTTAAGCGATTAAGCCGTCAACAATGGAGGAATAAAAGATGGTACAAAAATAAAAGGTTTAAAATGGAGACATAAATCAACAGATGGCTTTCAACGATATGGATCATTACAAAGAGCCAAAAATATAATATATACGGTTGACGCTCAACATGACTCCCATATTTAATGTTTGCACGCACCATGACTCCCATATTTGATATTTGCACAAGATCTCTCATACTCATCTACTAATCATGTGAAACTGAATTTGTGAAAATATCACTTCAGCGTGATGCACCGCCAAATTTTACTGCGACAAAAAACTATCTAGTCCAAAAAAACATGATTCACTCCTTGAAGAATGATGAGTGATTAGTTGCTGTAAATTGGCAGCTGCATTGGTAACATGATAATACATTGCAGCAGCCAAAATTTATCCAGAACTACAATGTTGTTAGTTCTAGGAATTTTACAACAGACTGGGAACCAGAGCCTTCCCAATTTCACTTGTAAAAATTAAATTTTAAAAATAAAAATAATAAAAAAAAAAAAAAAGAAGAAGAAATCAGGCTGTCAATGTTTTCAAACATATGACAAAAGAATGTTGCTTACCCCAATTTAGATTCAGAAAATTCCTAAAGCATCTACGTTTTACGCCGATAAATGAAAGGGCCCCACACACATAAGCTACGACTGTTGGAGATGCTTGAACTCCTGACAATCAGCTCCAACTTGATCAAGAGCCAAGAAAAGCTTAGGTACAATCTTAGCCAACATTAGCTTGAAACCAACAGAATTTGCATCAGGAATACTCTTATCACTTATAGAGGCATCTTCAGTAAGTGAACCAATCAAATAACCTTTCATATAAGTATCACAGGCCTTGAGGATGTAATAACCATGCTTCCTGAAATGCTCCTTTACAAGATCTTCGAAGTCCTAAAAAATAATAAACATAATCAATACTATACCTTCATTCCAAAATTAGAGATGATCATTCATTTTTCGTCCGTTCCAAAATTAGAGATAGATTTCTATTATTGTATAATAGGAAAACATGACATTGCTAATTTATCAGTTCCATATAAATATAGAAGAAATATCACATCATCTTCAAAAAAATACACTTTACAAACACTTTCTTTTTCGGATAATATTGTAAACGAAATGCTATAATAAAAATAGTTGTTTTTTTCAAGATATGTACAAGTAACATAAATGTGATTTAAGGAAGACCATCTATTACATAATTCTATAAAATTGAAGCATAATTAATGGGGGCATTGTAATTAAGTTTTACTCTGTATTTATTACCTTGGGCGGCTTCCGCATAAGATACGTCATTGTCTTGCAGCTCAGCAAGAATGTGTTCTCATTGTATGATAACGAGTTTTTCTCTCCTTCAGCAGTCCCAACCTGCTTATCGTAGCCAGCTTCATTAAAATATGGCTTGGAGTTTAGAACTAGCCCCTGGAGTGAAACTAAAACTTGAAGGATGCTCGATGATTTCGGATCCCATACTTCATTTCCCCTGCCTGTCCAAGTATTTAAAAGGCTAAGGCAAACTTTGCCTTCTTCATACAAATTCGGATTTATTCGCCACCCACCAGAATGATAGTATGCGGACTGCATTATAATTCACAAGCAACAACAATCACAAATAAACGGTAAATAAATAAATCATCTTAGTAATGATTAATTCAGGAAAAGAAAATTTAATTCTCTTACAGGTGGAACATTGGGATAGTCTGGTGGAAGGTGAAAATCAAAAAAGTAAATCCCGTCTTGGTAGGGGGTCCCATATGCTCCAACAATCACAGCCCTCAAGAGATCCATTCTATCTTCATAAACTCGAACATATATCCCATCTATTTAAAAAGAAAAATATGTTTAAAATTAAAGGTCAACTAGTATATTTCAACATGGTTAACAATAATTACTCGAAAACACATCATAAAATTCTTGGAGAACACAAGGCATACCAGGAAGATTATTCTGAAGTATGTTCCAATCTTGTTGGACCTTCTTGAGCCACTTCCTTCCAGCATTACTCTACAAGTGGCAATTTTTTAAACTTCTTAGAGAAAGTCCTCTTTTTTTTTTCCTTTTAATAAATCAGGTTGCCAAAACTAAGGACCAAGTATAGGTTACCTGTCCATTAGCTCCAATAAAATAATGGTCAAAAGGATCTTTAGCAATATCGAATCTCTTGAAACTAGAAACAGCATCCACCTCCTTTGTGGGACCACCCAAATCCTTGGGCTTTAAGCTGCAAAGAGCTTCGGCAACTTCCAACAACTCTGTTGTCCCTGGCTCAACGTATTGCTTTACTTCTGGCTGAGGAGATGTTAACACGACACGGTCATCCAGCCCATTAGGTTTTTGGGAGCTAAATTCATCATTGAAATCTACTTTTGAATTTATAATCTCCTCCTGAGTTTGATCCCCTCTGACAGCCGAATTGAGAAGATCTGCATGTTTTTCTCGCATTGCTAATAATCCACTAGTCAGTCGAGTCATAATTTGAACGGCAAACTGGGGGAAAGAAAAAGCTGCAACCCTAGCAGAATTTTCTGCAATGCCAGTGTTCACATCCACCTCACGACTGTCACCCCTACCATTACAGGTACCAAGGTCCTGAACATCAAAACTCGAATAGTTCATTCATTTATCAGGGAGAAAATGATAAATTGGTGGATGACAGGTCACAAAATGTTTCTCAGTTCTAATAAAAATAATGAAGATTAGATATTTATAGGATTCGATAAAGCCTGATTTATCAGAGAAGCAATATATTTTATGTGGCTTTATAAACTTTTAAGATCTTTCTCTAGGTGTCGCCATCATGGTGTTTCAAAATTAAGAATAAAGCTTTGATCTTCAAACACCTGTCCTTTCGGCAGCCCCCTGGCGCAGACGCCCCGGGGGGAGGGGGGTATTATTTGTCCCTCTATTAACACATATTTTGCAAGTGAACTGTGAACTGTGGTTTGAATCTAATTTTCTTCCTTTTGTCTGAACAGAAGCAATTTAAGAAATTACAAATATAAAATGAAGCTGTAAATATTAAATGAAATAGATCAGAGGACAATAATAATATAATACTATTCCATAAAGAAATGGACCTGCTCGGCAATCTCAAGGGCATCCATGTCATCATCTTGGACTGTTTCCCAGCTAGCTGCATCATCATCGCTACCTTCACTTCCACCAGCAACAGACTCATCATCATCATCACGGCCCACTACATAAATTGCTTGAGGCCCAACCTAAAAAACAAATTCAATATCATGTAGGAGGGAGACTTATCAATTACAATCATGACGAGTAATTTAAAACTTTCAAGGAAAACACATAATAGTGGTAAATAGCGATTTTAATTCTCTACTATGAATCATATCTCGTAACCATAAAGTATAAACCATATCAACACATAATTACTCTCTAATCATATTAATCATCCAAAAAGAGGTGTAACCTTAACTGCTCTGTAAGAAAATGGACTTAAAAAATGAAAAATTAAAATATGATCTGACAGTGAGTACACTCAAACTTACAACTCAGCGGCAGAGGAGATGCATTATGTATCAGCGGGCATACAAAATAAAACTAATTTAGTAAAACATACCATAGATATCATTCCATCAGCCCAGGTAACTTCGATATCACCATCCCTAAGTCCAGTAATATTCCCAACCCATGAGAGATCCGAAAAGATTGTGCCAGCATCACCAATAGATTGGTCAATAGAGGCAGTCTGTTCCGGAACTGAAACAGGGGTCAACCGAACAACCGCATCCCCGTAACAGTAGTCATAGTCCGGATGCTCCTCGAGCTCATAAACACTTACTATCTCCTCCATATCAAACTCTTTAGGATCTTCTGGCCTAGAAACGGCCTTTAACCACCGCACGCAAGCTGTCCGGTCTTTTGCATTGACACTTTTAACCACCCCAACTCGTCTAATTTCAGAAGGATCATCACTTTCATCGGCGGTCTTCTCCACTACATACTGTTCAGCAACAAATTCATGATCACCGGGACTATCAAGAGGAATCAGATTCGTCGAATCCAGTCCGCGTTCTGTCCTTCCATCCTGCCAAACCACATCGACCCTTGTTTTAATATTGACAATTAAGAGGGCTTTTTCGTAGTTTTCCTCTTTTTTCCTAGCCTTCTTGTCCCTTCTAACGACAACTTTACGAATCTTTTTACGATGAAGAGGCCAACTTTCATGGACAGGCTCCTTCGAGACTGACACTGAGCTACTGCAAGAGCCTGATTCAGTCGAAACAGTACTTTCTTTATTTGCATCAATGTCCATTGATTCCTTTGATTCCTCTAAATTGAGCACGTCTGAATCACTCTCTGATCTGGTTTGTGGATTTCCAGAATCATGAAGTCCTAAGTTTGATAAACCCTTATCAAGGGGTGTAGAAGATGATAGTGAGATTTCCGGAAGAAGACACCAGTCACCCAACTGCCAATTTGCATGTACGAAACAGGACATTAGTGTTAAGTTCTTGGGACTCTGCTCTTCATCTGGGGTGGTAGAACAGTCCGGCCCATACCCAGCAGATGCTATCCAATAAACAAACACCGACCCAACTGTGACTTTAGTTACTGTACCCTCCAACTTGTTGGCCCTCCACGTACCAGATAACCACCTTGAATTCTTAAAAATAGAAGAAGAGGTCGCTTTTACCCTCTGACCAGGATAGTAAGGGAAGTGTCCATCTTCAAGCTCAAGGGTACTTTTACCAACAGGTTTGAGACGCAATGGATCAGCCTTCATAACTTTACAAACAGAACCATCATCAAACAACACCGTCACATTATCTAAAACATCATCAATTCGACCAAGCCAGGAACCAAAGACAATATAATCACCAATGGTGAAATCCCTAACACGTTTCACATTTCTTGATGAGACATCATTTATAACAGATCCATCCAAAGTCAACAGGTCAACAGAAATGTTGACATCAACCACAACACCCACTTGCCCCATCGGGTTGGATGCAGCAGCAACATAATCCCCATGTAAAAATCCCCTGTCAACAACCGACATATCCTTTATATTTTGTGTTGTTTCAGAACTGTCCATCCAAAGTACTCTAACTTGGTCAGCTGGAAGAGGGGTGTTATTGTAACTACTGTCAACCTTGTTCTCATCAACATTCTCCTTGGCACCTCCGTCATCATCAATACCTTCCTCTTTTCCTTCACCAGTGTCGTTAGCTACACCGTCATCCTCATCTTCCTCGTCACTACTGCTGCTGCTGTCTGAATCAGAGTCGCCAGCAACTTCAGTCACAACCCCGATCCTGTCACTGCTTCTGCTCCTTACGACATCTTGTCTATAGATATAAAAGTTATCGACTACATTATCTTGCTTGCTTTCGATACTCATATCCAGATCAGATGAAGAATCACTTGTCTTCAAATCACCTTGTTTCAAAGCGGCAGCATCACCACAAGAAGTATGTGGCTCACTAACTTTAGAAGCATCGCAATGCTGTGCAGTGTCCATCTAAAAAAAAATATAAATATACACAGCAAGAAATTCATTCAGTTTCAATGTTAAGAAAAACGTGTAAACATTTTCAATGGGTAAAGTGAACTAATATACAGTATATGACTTCTTTGAGAGGTTGAACAATAGTCAGCTACCTCAAAAGCTATTTTCAAACTGACCCGCATCAGACAACAAATCCAGATTTGCAGACCTAAATGAGACGCAACCAACACACAACTGACCCCTGTCTTCACATGAACAATCATCCATTATTCATTGTGTCATGTCCATAACAACTTCCATTAGCACAATAATCGGAAGTTTTTGTAAATATGTCACCGTTATTCTATAACCACTGCATATCGGAAATTCCATTCTTAGTTAATAAAAATCAAATAAATTAAAACTTAATTATTCAAATCATAAGGGTGACACAAACCTACAGCAGCACAAAAGTCACCAGATGAACCGATTAAAAAATACAGCAACCACGAGCTAAAATTAGGGTCAGATTTGTCCAAATAATTCATTGAGAAAAATGCATCGCCTCGTAACACTTGAGCTAAAATAGTTATTACCCCATAATATATATTCTTATATGTGTATTCGTGTTTCGATTAATTGGATGAATAGGAACGGGCAGAAAGGTGAAATTTACCTTCGAATCCGTAGAGAGAGATGACAGACGACGGAGGGACGAAGCTTTTCGCGTTTCCGCTGATCCTCGAAATATAAGAATATTGTGAATATGGTGGACGGGGCGGGGCTGGAAGCAGTGAGGTCAGGGGTACAAAAGTAAATTAGTGTTTGTTTGATTGAATTTATTTTAAAATAATTTATTATTTATTAATTAATTAAAAAATATTTAATGATTAGTTTTTTAAAATATTTTAATAATATTATTATATTAAATTTATAAAAAATATTAATTAATAAAAAAATAATTTTAATTAATTTAAATAATTTAAATCAAACAAACACTTAGTTGGTCACCCGGATGCCGGGACTCTTGATGGGTGACGAACCAAAAAGGTTAAAGAAAAACATTTTATGTTGAGATATTCTTTTTTTTTTTTTTTTAAATGATGTTATTTAAGTCTTTAAACGACAGGTAAAATATTGTAAATGTAACTTTCCGCGAATAGTACCGTACAGTGGCCTCCTTTGGTAGTGTACTAGCAAAATACCATAATAAATTTTTTGACTTAAATTTTTAAAAATATTTTTTGATAAAAATATATAAATAAATATTCTAATAGTATTTTATGTGATTTATTATTAAATTACGTTTTAGTGAAGTAAAAAAAAAAATAGATAAAAAATACTCATTTTAGGAAAATAAAATAAATAAGTAAAAAAAATGAAAACGAGTGGAAAATGATTTATTCAAATTTTAGTGTGTATATCTGTTGCAACAGTTTGTCTGCTTTTGGACGGACATGTCGATTCTACTTTTAATAGGTTCGCTTCTATGATGTAGCTGGCAAGAGACTCTTATTTTTCATTGAGACGCTCGATCCGTTGCGGCAGAGACACCAAGCAAGTTCCTCGGGAAGCCTAAAAGAAAAGTATACGCATAATTAAGAAGTGTGAGTTTGAGGTTGTCCGTATATGTAGTACCAGACGAGTGATAAAGCTGATGGTAGTAGATGTGTCATGGGTCGTATACTAAGACTCGTCTTTAAGCTTGATACTTATGGCAGAGCTCATCACGCAAGCAGCATGTACTAAAATTATACTATATGGAGAATATGGATTTCCCATTCGTTAGTAAAGATTTGGAACAACATGTCATGACATTATTTTTTATTTATTTTTTTTTTTTTTTTTTGCGACGTTTAATTGGAACTACTTTCATCACGAGAGACTGATGATGATGATGATGATGATGATGATGATGATACCTGCAGTATCTAGGGGCTAATTGGACATTTAATTATGGTTTTGTTGGTGCCTGAGTTTACAAGAATTTTCAATTGCCTTGGTGGATCTGTGAACACTAGTTGTAGAAATGAACTGCCACTTTTATTTTTTACGACATTTGAAACCAGAACCATGAAGAATGACTTGTCAAGTTAGAAAATGCCAACGTGAAGAATCTTAGACCATCAACACATTAAAAATATCCAATTTAATAATTCAAACATTTAAATTACAAAATTTTGATTAATTCTCTTAGACTTTGATTATCACAATTTGTTTCAAAATATCTTTAAAAACTTATTTATTAGCTCGAATATAAAATATAGAAAATGTTATTCGAAAATCATTTTTAGGTAAAAACTTTTACTTCATTTTTCAATATTTGATTGTAACTTGAAATGTGAAAATGAGATTGAAAATATATTTTATATTTTCCGTTCAAAATAAATTGAACAATTATATTATTGTAAATTTAATACAAAATAAAACATATTTTAATGAATAAAAAATATATATTCTTAACATGAAAAGTTTTCTTTAATTTGTTGAAAACTTAACTAGGGCCTAAAAATAAGAATATTCCCATCTAATAGTAGATATTAAGATTTTCAAAAATAAGAAAATTTGAAATTTGGGAGAATATATATATATATATATATATATATATATATATAACATGTGAATAATTTAGTAATTTTTTCATATTCTATTCTATTAAATAGTATTTAATTTTTTTCATTGTAATTTATGAATATGAAAAAATTACTAGACTATTCTTATATTATGAAAACACAAGTAAAATATATTTAAAATAAAATAAGATAAGTATTATAAAATAAAACATAACAATGAGAGAAAGAGATGAGACTATATGACGGCTTCTCAAAAATAAGTTATAGATTTGAATTCATAAATTATTTTTTTTAAATAACAAAGAGATTTTTCGTTGACAGAAAAAGTAATTTATTGTTAATTTTAATTTTGCTGACATATCAAATATTAAAAACATAAATAAAATATTTTCTTTGGATCAGGAGTTAGTTTCCATTCGTAAATATTTTGGAGTTACGGAAAATTAAACTGTTAGATGGCTTGTGTGACTATGGTTAGTTGGTTATGTTGGAAACTTGGAATCATAATCTTACACTCCCTCTGTCAAAAAAAAAAAAAAATGAGTTTTGACTCATCATTTTGTCTCATAAAATGATAAATCAATTTTTTTTTCTTTTTTTAGGCAGAGGGAGTATTATTTTTATCCGGTCTAAAATGAGACTGTTCTAAAAATAAAATAAAACAAACTGTTTTACATTACCTGCTCTCTGAAATGTATGAATTTATTATGATAATTACAAAAAACCTGAAAATATCGTTGAAAACATATCAAATTGACTCCTTAGTTTTTGTATTTTTCCTTCTCACATTTTTCCGTCCAGTTACAATTGAAACGGAAGTAGCATTAAATATTTGACATTTTAACATAATAATGAATAAATAAAACTTTATTTAGATAAATGAGATATATAACTGACAGAAAATGGCCTTGTTTTAATAGCATTTTAAAATTTATTTATTAATTTAGATAAATTATAAGTTATAAAATTGCTTATTTTTTCTTACAAAATCTTTAAAATATTGTTATTATCAGTTATTTAATATTAATTAAAATAAATAATAAACAGCCATGAATTGTGACAAACAAGATTATCGGCTTAATATGGAACATAAAGCATTCAGAAAATCTTACGGCCTTGTTTTTTTTTCTTTTCCCTTTATCGATACAAAGTTAATAATCAACATCAATCTTGCAGTTCTCTATTTTATTTTACTTTTTCTCAATTATAGTTATTTAAAAAATTATAATTAGTTTTCAAATTGCAGATTTGTCACCCTTTTCACTTCTCATTCACGTGACCACCACCAGCCAAGAGAACGAGATCAACTTGATCGGAGAGAAGATGATCGTATGTGTCGCCGTCGTTGGCCACCAGGTTTTCGTCCTAATCATCATCGTCTCTGTTGTTCTTCTTACAATATAAACTTTAGAGTAATCTATTGTCTGTTTGTAGAACAATCCGCTTTACATACAGAGCTTCACAGAAGCAGACGACGCCCTAAAGCTTCATCACATAGTGCACTGCTCCCTCGACGTCGTCGACGAAAGAGGTCTTTCTCTCTCTACTATCCTCTCTATACACGCACATTTTTTTCAATAGAGTTAGTAGAGAAATACTACACTGCTTAATTTAGAGTTCTATTTTCTGATTTACTTGCTACCCGAAATGCTAATTTAAATTACACACTGTAACAGTAAAGCAGTCACTATGAATTTGAATAGCCTCAGATTGAAAAACCTAGCCTGATCTGTCACTTGGTCATGTTAATCTTGAAATTAGGATTTTACAAATTGACCTTCAAAAGTCAAATGGAGCACTTTTTGTGGAACGGAGAGATCCATACGTGATCATATTATCTTGTCAAAGATGATTAAGAGAGGAAAAGTGTATATTATCAATGACTTTTATAGTTAAATGTAAACAGCTGATCCAACTTCTGGAACTAGGTAGAGCTTGTCTAATTTACGAGAGTGAAATTGAGGTGGAATGAAATGTTCAATGCAGTTGAACATGACGATGATGGCAATTTGATGAAATTACATTATGTTTTTTTTTCTCCAACAAGTATGTTGAAATTGTATTATACCATAACCCTTTCATAGCATTCATTCATTAAAACTCTGATCTGAACGAAACAGTTGCACTGCCGACTCCCAAGTTTAGTTTCTTTTTATGGGCTCAAATTGATAATGGAAGAAAGAAATGGTTTTTGACTTGAGATGATGCTATTGGGTGCATCAATTTAATAGACGAACCTACAAATAAGATTAACCATTAATAAAGTTTACATTATAGTGGTATGCTATATTGCATTTGTCAAAGGTATCATGTTAACTTATAGCTATACCACACTGCATAGACCATATATAAGATGTAAGCCTAATGAATACTTTGTTGCCACGTGACTTGTGAGGATCCATATTGAACCTTTGAACTGGATGTTATTGGATATTTATTGCCCCTAAACTTTTCATATGACTTGTTGCTCTTTCTTTTAATAAATGAAATGCACATTTGAAATATTTTTAACCAGGTTCCTGAACCCATTTACTTGTCAGGAAAAAAACTCCGGAAATTGTTGCAATCTAGAACTTTATAATGCATTTGTCCACACATCTAAATTAGATTGCAATGTGAATTTTCTCCTATTCCAGACTCAGCATACTCATATATCAAATTTCTATGCATCATAACTAGTAAAGCTTGGGAAGCATTTTTTTTGGGGGGGGGGGGGGGGGGAAGGATTCTATTTTTATGATGAACCTGCTGCCAATTGTGATAAAGACCACTCTCTGTTCACTTAGTAGCTCATAGCCTCATATACAAATGATTTAGTTAATAAAGGCAATACACCTATATTAAGGCGCCATTGAGTTCAGTTGAGTGAAGAAACATAACTACAATTACATAGTATTATTATTTATGTAGTTATGAATTATTGTTTATTCGTCTCTACTCCCTTCAACTTGCCTGTTATTTTGGTCATTATGTTGTTTTGGTAAATATGGGAGTTAAGCCAGCCCCTTCGTTTTTGGATGATATAGTTGCAATTGAACATCAGGATAGTGATCAACATCCATTTTGACTAATGATTTCTTTTACTTTACATTCAGTGAACAACCCAAAAAAATCTGGACCAACACTGAATGAGACATTTCTTGGTCTTCTTTATCCGACTGAGAATTACAAAGTGTAAGTATATTCCATTATGTAGTATGCTTGCTTTAGTATTAGATCTACACATCATAAGGCAAAGGACTAAAAGTAAAACCATCAAATCGTAAGTAGTATTTATTAAAAGATAAAAACTATGCAAGTAGACCCATGTGCGATATATTTGCACTGCTTTGTGGCTTGTGCCTCGTCGATGTTTTTTGCTTCAATTTATGAGGGCACGTACCATTAGCAAAGGACTAATAACTGACATGGTCTCACAATGCATTGCTGCTGCAGGTATGGTTATTTGACTAACACGAAGGTGAAATTTATTTTGGTAACAACAGATCTTGATGTCAGGGATGCCGATGTGAGAAATGTGAGTATTACTCTGAATTAATTAATTTTCATGTTCTTGCTTCTAAAAGCTCAATGAGAGATACTTACCCAAAAAAAAAAAGGGAAGGCTACATGAACGCACTTGCCATGAATCTCTATACTGGATTTGTGGTACCCCGTTCCCTTTTTTTTGATTTGGGCCTTTTTGGAGATAGTTGGTAAAGGGGTCCCATAAATCCAGTTTTCTCTTCTTTTTTTTCCTTTTTTTTTTAATTATTCTATTAGTGAACCCAAGACATGTATCACATTTTGAAATGATGGCCTGAAATGTTTGGTAATGGTGGGTTACTAGTGGTTTAAGTTTGCATTACCTAAGGTTGTGAATTATAAACTTACATTAGACGTGGCTTCAGTGCTTAGCCATCTAAATTTTAACTTAGCAACTATAAGAGAATAAATAGATAAGTAAACAATTTAGGCTTGGAATACGACTGAGATGATTTGCAGTGTAAAGATATCTTGCATCTACTGTCAATTTTGACTATATTTATTCCTTATTTTGGTCCTACAGCATCAATCTCCTAGAAAAAATGCCTATTGAAGATCTCCGTTTAAACTCTTTACAAATTTAATTGAATTCTTCTAGCACAAGGTAGTTGATATGGCATCCATAGTTAATTTCATTTCTGTTCATTTGCGATTGTTGAATAGCTACTTCTCTTGTGGTATGATACACTAGTATGACTTTTTTTGTTGTTGTTTGGTTTTCTATTTTACTGAACCTGATTTTTCTTCTTTTAATTATTTTGTCAAAGGCTAATCTGTTGTCTCCTTTCAATCTTTTTGTCGACATGACTGCTAACTTGTTCCTCATTGGTGAACAACAAACATTACTAAACAGTTTTTCAGAAGGTTCCACTCTGCATATGTTGACGCAGTCTCTAACCCATTTCATGTTCCGGGTAAAAAGATAACGTCCAGAACCTTTGCCGAAAGGGTCAGCACCATTGTGAAATCATTTGGGTCAACTTCAGCTGTGTGAGTGACAAATTGCTGTTGTAGGAGCGGTTCAATTTCTTTTTCCTGGCTACCCATGCATCTTTAGAATGTTTTAATTTTTCCCCTGGTACCTCTTAAACTTTTAACGATGCGTTTGAGTTGGTTTGGCACACTGGAGAGAACATTTGAATGTGGTTTGTAAGATTTACCACCCCTTTGGGGAAATGAAATTGGATCCAGTGTGTTTTATGTCCATTTACTAGTCCCTCGCCTATTGTAGAATATTCCCTTCATTCGCATTTAATAGTCGTTTTATGAGGAAAAAAACATTCCAAATTATTTGATGTTTTCACATTCCAACGGAGATTTAATTGCTTTTTTCCTAAAGACTAGAGTTCCTACTTTCCCACAGTACCCATACAATGACGACAAAACTGTCCGGCTTCAAAAGAAAACGAATTGGTTTGCAATTTTGCATGGGCAATATTGACATTTAAACAATGATATTTTGTTCATTAAAATCCTTAAAAAGGGTTGCATCGTGCACCAAAACATGAAAAGCCTCACAAAAAAATATGTATTTTTATAATATAAAAGAAAAATATATTTTTTGTTATTTTTATATAAAGATATATAAATAAAGAAAATATTAAAAAATAGACACATTAAAAAAAAATCCTTTATATTCTAAAAAAGACATTTTTTTAATACTTACTAAAACTTGTTCAAATATGTTAAGAGCAAACTTACTGTCAAACAGATGAGGGGGGGGGGGGGGGGGGGGGGGGGGGGGGGGGGGAA
>JAUMHB010077154.1:0-17240 GCA_032359685.1 Pittosporum tobira | reverse complement strand
TGTGGATGGGGAAAGATTTATCTTATTAGATCAATATTTTAAATAAAATAACATTATTTTTTACTATATTATTTATTTATTTTTTTAAAATAATATTATTTTATTTTACAATATAATATAATTTTTATTATGACGTATCATGTAAGATACACCGTAGTGTATCCATCTTCTTTTTTTATAATTTTTTTTTTCCACGGGTGAAGTGCTATGTGTGTATTGAAAAGTAGTCCATTTTTTACCCCATAAAAATTCTACTAGTGTGAGACGAGGGAGTAATATTTGCTTTCCAAAAAAAATAAATAACTAATTCTACTAGTGTTTTAGCACGAAACGCAATTTGAATTTAAAAGTCAGAAAAAAAAAAAACATACAATAAACTGTTTCATATGAGTATGACCAAACATGGCACTAACCAAGATTCTAGACATTCTCCATTAACATATTCAAAAATTAAATATTCTTAAATTTATTAATACTTACTAAAACTTGTTCTTATATTTTAAATTATTTTTATTCTTATTAATTAAAAAATATAAAATTTACAGAATCTCTTAAAAAAAGTTCCATTAATATTTCAATTGAGAGTATTAAAAAAATATATTTTTTAGAATATAAAGGAAAATATTTTTTTAAATGTGTCTATTTTATAATATTTTCTTTTTTTTATATATCTTTATAGGAAAATAACAAAAAATATATTTTTCTTTATATTATAAAAAATACATAATTTTTTATACTTAAAAAATATCTTTAAAATAAATTATTTAAATACATGAAAATAGAATACATACACTCTCAAAATTGAAGAAGGATTTTTTAAAATTTTTCTGTAAATTTCATATTTTTTAAGTAATAAAAATAATTTTAGCATATTTGAACAAGTTGTAGTAAGTATTAACAAATTTAAGAAGATTTTATTTTTGAATAATGTTTAATTTATTAATATATTATTATTTTTTTGTGATATTTCTTATTTTTTAAAAGAGAATTATTGCATATTTTAATTTCAAAATAGATGATATATGAGGTGGAATGAGTTACGTTCATCTTTCTTACTAAGCAATATAGATAACCATCTCTCTCTCCTCTGAGTGTCCGCATAAGATTTGACCGTTAGTGGTCATTGGACTTTGACAAGTTTTGTGACGGTTTGATAAAAATTTTGAGTACAATGACGAATTTGAAAAAAAAAATTACAATAAAACAAATGTAAAAAGAGGCGAGATACAATGGGCAAACGTACATTTAACTCGTTCCTAAATATAAAAGAATAACGCTTACATTGAAGTATATATACATATAAGAGTCAAATGAAAGGATTCGGTTCAGGCAATTTAGTTATAACATTAGTTTAGTTTTGTTGAAACTTGAAAGGCTCTTTATATCCACCTTAACTTGTGTGCAAAAGAAAATTATTATAATAAACATTTAAGCACATATGCAGTATAGTGTTATTTTTTTTTTTTCTTTTTAAAAAATAAAAAGTTGTTGCATTTAACCTTTTTAATATTTCATAGGCAATTAACTACCCTGATCCTGTAAGGCTATGCTATATCATATAATTTTGTATAATAGGGAGTGTTGATAACATTTTTCTACATAAAACATTAAAAAATGATCTGTCTGTCTAGAGGGAGATAAAATCAAAGACATAACCGTTTGTCAGAAAATACGATGATTCGACATTTTTTTAAATAAGTATAAAGAAACTCGTACCTATATTATCATCCTACTTTGCATCTTTGCAACAATTTTACCCCATCACCAACTAAAAAATTTTAGAACCAACAAATACCCCTGCAATCTAAAATAATAAGAACACAATAACAATCAAAGGTCAAATGGTCAAATGATACATAGCAAAAGAAAATTGCTAAAAGAAGAGATGAGAAAAAAGAAGAATATTGGTGTACATCGTAAAAGTGTTAATTTTCAGAGTTAAATGTAGAATTAATACAACAAAATAGAAATTTAAATAGTCTAGAATTACAATTAAATTAAACAAAAAAGAAAAAAAAGAAACCTATAATTACTTACATATAGAAAATATCAAGAGAAAAAAACAGTTATTAAATATTTATTTTCATAATGCAGATGAAGATACACAATAAATTTCTTCAATAGAAAGCCTGAAAGGTGAAAGTGTGAAAGGATAAACCTTGACTTTAAAGAGTGGGATAAACTGAGTTAATTTTGGATTTTATCTAAACATAATCGCTTACTTAATTTTTAAATTTTATTCAAGATATAGTTGATTTCAATTGATTGATCTCAATTAGTTATCTAAAAAGCATGAATAAGATTTAAAAAAAAAAAGTGAAAAAATTATGAATGATAAAAAAAATATTTAAATATATAAAAATAAAATAAAAATACCAAGTAAATAGACTGAGAGAACATAATTACAGTATCTCAACTTTGACTTTTATATATTATAATTTGACTTCTAGTTTTTTAAAATGTCACATTAAGGAGAATAACAGTATATTTAATTATATAATAATAGTCCATTATTGTACAAATAATTATTTTTGGGGTGTTTGCGGAAATAAAATAGTGCCCCCTTCTTTTAAATCAAGTCCCATTGAGTTTTCCACAGTCAAACTCAGCTCTTTTCATTAGCAACCCAGCCAAAAAGGCACCCAACATTTTATCCCTAAAAAATGTTATCAACTTCCCATCACTTTGTTGCAAAAACCCAATCATATAAGCCGTACTAATTAGTTCAAAGCCCCTCCACTTTCTTTCTTTTGCAAACTTACCCAATCCCTTTTCAATCCTCCCAAATTCATCCTCATTGTCACTTGGTAAATTTCCCTTCAAAGCCTCTGCCAAACACCTTGCTAAAACGATACCGTCCTCCAAAGCCGAACACCCACCTTGGCCGAGGTCCGGTGTCATCGGATGGTGCGCGTCGCCGGCTACGCAAACATTGCCTTTGCTAATTTTTGAAAATAGCAACTCCCATGGATGTCTAAATCTTAATGGAGAAGGTGTAATGCCATTTGGTTCTGTAGTTTCTATTACAAGCTTTATTTTCTGAGGTACGTTCCGAAGTTTGCTCAAGACATATTGCTTCATCTTTGGCGGGTCCTCTTCCATCCCCTTGTCTGCACCGTATAAATGTACACATTTAAAATTTGAACAATAATTTGTCCTCCAATTCAGTATATGCAGGTGTGAGACAGTTTCGTCTAAAAATATGAGTTATATTTATGACATACTTCTAAATGCATCTATACATACAATAATATGTTTAAAAATAAGAGAAAATGTATGTACACATTCATTGTACACATATTGTACATAAAATAATACAAAATATATTACTTGAAAGTTTAAATATTTAATTTTAAAAAATAAAAATGTTCATTTTTCTTTTAATTATATTACTCATTAAATTGGTGTACAATAGATGTCTAATTGATGTGTATGTAGTTATACTATTAAAGATACTTTCAGAAAATGATGTTTTTAAAAAATTAGATGTTTAGTAACAATTTTCACATATAAGAAAATTGTTTGAAGAAAATATTTTTCTTGGAAATGGTGTAAAATTTTATACTCTCTCTATCCAAAAAAAAAAAAATTGTCTAACTTTCTCTTTTAAGTTGTCCCAATAAACTGGTTGGTTTCCTCTTTGGTAATTATTGTTCCTTTTATATCCTTATTAAATAAGAAGATCTAAGTAATTTTCCTAATTTTGAGTTAAAGTATTGGGAGATTCATCGTTAAAATGAGTATAAGAAGACATTATTTTTTCTTGAAAGAATATAAGTTTAAACTTCATCATCAATATGCATGGGAAAGATGAAGCAAACCTTGCATAATTAAACTTGCGCACATTCTAGTAGAAAGAGAAAGATGGTCCCACAACAAATTCCAAAAAAAAAAAAAAAAAGAGAGGACTTAGTATGAAGGAGAAGTTAATGACTTTTAACTCTAAAAACTAAGTAGTGTGCTGGAAATAATAAATGGTAAATTTAACATAATTAGTAAAGAAAAAAAAATGAGTGTAAATTAGTCTAACTACAATAAAATTTGATTTTATCTTAATATATGTGTGTAAATTATAATCAACCATTTTATTTTTTTTGAAACGGAGAGAGTATATAATTATAATAAATATAATAAATGGGTACAAATAAAAATATATTTTTAATTTTAAGATGTATTAAAAGTAAATAATTATTTCTAATTTTAAAAGGGGACAGATTAACAGTTATGGACCTTTATCGAGATAATGCACAAAGTTGCGGGAAGAAAGGGAAATTGATGGATTGGGCGTACTTACCATTGGAGGAGGGAGTATAAGTGAAAAACCAATAAACAGTGTTGTCATCGCATGGAAGGAAACCGTACTTGAAACCTTCCCCGAAGAACTGCAGGAATTTGGGCTCAATGTCATGGCCTCCATTAAAATTTGCGTACCCCCTGAAGGCAGACCGGCCCGCAAAAGCCGGTTTATTCAAGCCCAGAAACTTTGCCACCACTGAGTTCACTCCGTCGCAGCCAATCAGCACCTTTAATTGATAAAAAAATGTTTATATATACAGTATTTAATACAACGCTGAGCATGGACTAGTACATTTATTTTAAAATTAGAGATAATTATTTTTTTTAAAATAAATTTTATAATTAAAAAATGTAAGTATTTATTTTGCATACAATAAAATGATTTTATGATATTCCAAAGTTATCATTTTATCAATGAAAAAGATAGATAAAATTTACACGTTTATTTTATGGAATAATTGTAATACGACAGATAGATATATTATTAGTATTTTGTAATTCAATTAATTATTCAAGAACATGTATGTATATATAGTATAGTATAGTATAGTATAATACGTATTACCTTAGCTTTAATAATGGTTCCATCAGCAAGATGAAGTAATTTGGAGTAGCCTGATTCTTCAATGGACACCACCTTGGAGGAGAACTTAATGGTACCACTAGGCAGTTCTTTTTCAAGGGTTTCTAGTAATATCTTCCTTTTCACGCACCGAACCTCATGCCCTTTCCTGTACAGTTTACGTAATCATGATTTTAAAACTTAAGAAAAATAAAAACTAAAATTGAAAGCTCTGTTTTGAAAAAAAATAAAAAAAAAACTGATTTAATTATTTATCAAATTGTTGATATTGAGATCAGAGTGTTCATAATGGAGGACGACACATTCAAAACACAAAATGATTTGTGGGGTTGGCGGTGATAATTATGAGGCTGAGTGATACACCTTCGCCTCCCGGGCCAAATATACTTTTTGTTTGGAGACCTTTTAAATAGTATAATATTGTATTTTTGTTAATTAATTAAATTTTTTTGTTTTGTTTTGCTTTTTTTTTTTTTTTTAAAAATTTTTGTGGTTAATTGTTAACATAAAATTACAATCCCTTTCAATACATATCCATTTAGACAATTTTTTTTTTTTGATGGATAATATTTTAAGACAATTCTTTGAGATGCATATATATATATATATATAGTGAATCTCGTTCCATAGGTACATAAAAACTTACTGTGTTGTTTCACTGGACTTAAACGACAATTCGTCAACTGATCCTGTAATCGTAGAAGTAGATCGTGCTCTTCGCTCCAGCATATGAAAATTAAAATATTAGTTCCATTTATACTCACTCTATAAATTCTAATAATTCATTTAAAAATCATGAAACAATTGTACTAACAAAAATCAATAAATGATTATATTTATTTTTATTTGTTACCCATCAAGCTGTTGGTGTTGTTGGCGAAGCGAATCACCAATGCCCAAGACATCCAAAGCTTTCCAAGCATTAGTCCATGTCATAAATGCGAATCCCGTAATTCTCAAACTATTGGAAGATTCTAAAACCAAACTACGAATTCCCAATCTGCACAGCACAATTGCCATGGTGTTAAAATTAGAGGTGTAAAAACTGGTTCAAATTGATTGACTCGTATAATTTATCGATTAAAATAAAATATTTTAATGTTTGTTTAATTATCGAATTGAATTCGAATAATATGAAATTTTCAAACAAATTACACAAGTATCAATAGAAATAAAAAAAAAAAAATTCATAATATAAAATATGTTCATATTTTTTTACTCGTTCATATTAGGTAATACTTTTTTTTTTCAAAAATATCTTAAAGAATAATTTTATCATAAATTCAAGCTCTGTAAGCTTACACAATCCGGATAGAATGGTCTCGTATACAGTGGAGTGGAGAGAGCTCGCTAAATATATTTATTATGTGCAAGGAGAATGGCTATTATCATAGTAAATCAAGTACTAATATACGAGTACTACTTTTTTAATTTGGCAATTTTAAAAGTCAAATTTAGTCATATTATCAATATATTTTATTTTGTAAAATTCACTTTCCCACCTGTGAAGTCCCAAAGATGTTGTAAGGCCAGCAATTCCACCTCCAACGATTACAATATCTTCTGCGATTTCCATCACATATAGGAGTACTACTGTATATATATATATATATTATTAGACTTTTTATGGAGAAGAAGAAGAAGAAGAAGAATATGAGTTGAATTATTGAGACTGCTTTGTGGGAAGAAGGTGAATTTATAGTCAATTACAAAACTATAAATAAAGAAGATAAAAATGTTGAGGACGATGACGATATCTAAGACGCATATGTTTTTGGATACTTGTCCTTGAGTACTTTTTATAGTATATTTTCTTTTTCACTCTAATTTTCTTTATTCAATATTCAATGAATGATGAATCAATAGCATCATCCACAAAGTCCAAGTATTACAAATTATTTTATTTTCCTAATTTTATGTAATTTAATCATGCAAAGTTTAATTGTTTAGAATTAAGAAGCTAGTACATGTATACCACTAAAATTATATTTAAAAAAAAAAAGAAGAAATTTTAGTTATTTAAACCAATGAAGTCTTAATCCAACAGTTAAGACAACTAAGGAATATGATATTTCTTATATTCGTAAGAGATCTCAAGTTTAAATCAGTACATTGAATTATTTTCTCTCTTACTTAAATAGAACTTTAAAGATACATAATATGTACCAGAATGGTGGTATATCAGCAAAACAGAGGTTATTTCATTCAGAATGCCACACAGTAGAATTAGGACTATTTTAATTAAAATTAAATAGAACTAGATTTAACTGCTACATCATAATCATAAGTAAAACGTCTTTTACTTTTGTAGTCTTTCTCAATAAATAACATCTACTCTTTGCAGTACAAAGAGGAATATGAGAGACTCATTCTAATCCATTACTCCATATATGTTAAATTATAAATCACGGGTAAGATATCAGCGTAGAAAGCTATGTGTTACCCGACTAAATAAATAAATAAATAAATACATATGCACTCTCGGAAATAAAATATATATATATATATATATAAATAAATAAATGTGCAGACTACGAGTGAGACTGAGAGGAAGAAAAGGGAGAATAATAAAATTATTATTAACAAGATAGAAACCGCGTGGACCACTTGTGCAGGCTGAGCTTTGCAAAATCCAATCATAGAAGGGTTATTTCTTGGTATGAAGCCATAAAGAAGTCCAGCCGCCTATAAATATGTATACTCCACTCGTTTAAATTTTATTTTTTTAAAAAAAATATATTAAAAATTAATTCATAAAATTTAATATAATTTATTATGTAATTTAGAACAGTAAATAATTTAATAAATATTTTTTAATAATTTATACATTAAACTTTAAATTAATTAAAATTTAATAAATTCATGTTAAATTAAAATTTTAAAATTTCACTCGAGAACAAAATATTTTATTTTATTTTATTTTTCTAAGAACAAAGGAAGTAATAATTTCCACTATGATCAACTTGGAGCCCTCCAAAAAAAAAAAAAAGAGAGAGAGAGAAATGTAAATAATACAAATAACAAACACAAAAAACTGGAAAGTTCAAAGATAAAAATTTTAGAAAGCAATTGTTACATTCTATTACATTGTCCGTATGGGCAGCCACTAAATTTTCAGAAAATAAAAGATGACATCAACGGTAAATATCCAAGACTTCTCATTTTGGAGGTAATTAAAACTCTTGCCGTCTTCCACACTTTACATGCTGTCAGGAAATTTAGCCTCGTAGTCCTGGGGTAGCTGCATGACCACCAAATAATGTTATTTCCATCTCTCTTTTTTAAAGATAATCAAGAATTAAAAACTGATTAATGGAAAAAAATAATAAATAAAAAATTTATAGAGAAAAAAATTTATAAAATGAAACTAAATTCATTTACCATGAATGTTGCAGTGATCATCTTCCCAGCGAACCATCTTCCATGAAGAGCACGCTGGGCACCTGCTGCAGCTTGTGTATTATCAAATCGCAAGTATACAAATCCAGCAGTGTTCCTGTAGAAAAAATAATTTATAAAATTAAATTAAATTTCTTTGAGACACAGATGAGTGAAGCACCATGATAACAGCTGGCTCCACCAACCAACTAGCATCAATATTAAATATAAAATAACACCTGCTCAATTATTGTAGTAATTATTGAAATCCTCATAATTAAACTCTTAAACTTGTGACTTGTACTCTCTACGCCCCAAATTAACTGACCATTTTCAATTGGCACAGAGTTGATAAATAATATCTGAAAAATACTACTTAAATTTTGTTACCATCAAAACCTTTGAATGATGCACTAGCATTCGAGGAACCCATAAGAAGCTAATATTAGAATCCTCAGAAGTCAGAATGATTTGTAACAAAACTAAATTAATACTCCACCATTCCACAAAGAAAGTACCATTTGAAAAGTTTGCAAATGTTAAGGATATATCTTTGTGGTGGCGTAATTGTGAAATCGTGATAGTAATTTCAGAAGGTCATTGTATACTACCATCCACAAAAAAGTGGAGCTATTTTTGTGGTACAACAAAGAAAATTGTGAAATTGGACTCTTTTTGTAGAACGGAAGGAGTAGCACCTATTTAAACCCCGAAGGGCTGACAAGCTCAAATGGTGAAAACCTAGTGAGCAACACATATGAAAACTTCAATAGCTTGTTCTCCCTCTCAAGACCAAGTCTCCACGAAAATCATCTGAAGACTTTTATTAAAGGGAGAACAATCTTGGATGTAATAAAATATAAAATTCTAAATACCCATTTTTAAGCAACATTTTCATATTAAATATACAAGGAGCAAATTACTAAAAGTTTTGCAAAACATAACTTGGGCACATTTTCATATTGAGGCAATGTCAGTCCAAGTGTACTTAACGAAACAACACAATCTTTCTTCACCAAAAGAGCTGGAACCATTGTAAAAGAGGGGATAGTGCAGGAGCTTACTTGTCCACAAAAATATGCTTTAACATTCCATATTTTGAACATTCGCCTTGAACGTCCTCTTTAATGTCCTCATCGAAATCTGGTTCTAACTGTGAAGAACACCATCATACCGTAAATATAATAAGCAGCAAAAGCAAAACAAAATAAAATGTTCAAAAAAGTTCAAACAACCTCTGAATGTGGATCAAACATGTTCTTCAACAATAGACATTCACTAGGTACGCCAATGATATCAAGTGCAGAAACAGGAGCCTGGACGAGTGGAGAACCTATTGGTGCACCACCAAGTATTGGTGCTGTTGGTAGGGGTAGCCCAGGGCTTCCAAATGTACCGGTAATGCTGCAATGATGGAATAAAATGTAAAATACAGAAACAAAAGAATTTGTAAGGGAAAAAAATAACTATAAAAAGAAACTTGGAAATTTCAAACCTTGAGGCAGTCCCAGTACGATCCAGCTTCTGCATGAGAATTGCTCGAGAGCGTGCATTTAGGGACTGAAATCAAATCATATCAGGGTCAACATGGGTCCTATAATCACAGTAAGCAAGTCCACAATTTCCTATTACTTAGTAGATATAGTGCACCTTATCACATGCATATGAACAAAAATACTTGTAAAAACCAATAACGAAACATATGACGTAAAAAAATAGAGTTTAAAGTGTACAGAATTAAGTAGCTGGACAGATTCAAACAAGTGGAGTAATTATTTTGGTTGAAGCTAATACTTACTTGAAGCTTTAGTGATGTTAAGGTAGTAGAATTAATACTCCTTATTTTATTAAAAAAATTAATAATCAATTTCGTCTTAAATATGATTTCAATATGCAAATACATGTGAGTGATGGCCACTAATAATTGAAAAATACATATAACCAATAGAAAACTAACCAAGCCACCTCCCTCATCATCATCAAAGTCACCAGGATTAGCCCCAATATCTTGCATTCCAGCTTGATCAGTAATGAGTGAAACCTACCCATAAAAGGCCAAACCGTAAGATAATAAGAACACTCAAGTTTTGAATATAACATTGATTGAAGAAGCTTATAAAGTTTTTATTGCTCGAAACAATGCACTTGGCAGGGAAAGAAATTTGACAGCATAGATATATGCGCAGACTTGGGATAGGTAGAGCAACAAAAAGGTCATGGATTTACCTTAATTGCTCGACCTGCAATCTCCAGCTGTCCATTTAAACTTTGCGCCGCTTTAGCATCTTCAAGACGTGCAAACTGCAATAAAACCACACAAGACATTAAATTGCAGGGGCAATGTAGGAAAGTCTTGGTAAATAATTGTTTATTTAAAGTAAGTAGAGTAGACATTTAACTGAAAAAGGAAATGTAGACTTGAGTTCATCAAGTGAAGGTATCTTCTGAAATCAAACTCACCTGAACGAAACCATAACCTTTACTCTGCCCAGTTTCCTGGTCAAGAGGCAATTGTACCAACTCTACAGTGCCAAATGCTTCAAAAACCTGAATTTGAAACAATGCTCATCAGTCAAAGTCAAGACAATGCAGTGCACAACAGCCTAAACATCCTAAACAAGAAAATTAAGTAAAAATAAGAAAATCACAGTTTTGATGATGCCATTCAAATCAAAACACTAAGAAATAATAGTTTACTAACTAAACATGTAAACAAGGGGATTTTATACCTGCCGAAGTTGATCTTCTCTAATATTGTAATGCAGATTACCAACGTACAACTTTCTAGCTCCACCTGAATGTGGGCCAACAAGCCCACCTCTGGTTGAAGATGCAGTAGACTGAACAAGATTCTTTTCCGCTTCTGATGGTTTAACCATTACCGGTTGACCAAGAAGAGTCTGACCAGAGAGTGCTATTGCCATAGGGACAGACATTGCATCATAAAATTCAATGTACCTGCAGAGAGATAAATGTAACAGAAAATTTATTTAATCTTTTCTCTGTTTCTTTAAAACTATTGCATACCAATTTTAAGCCTCTAGTTTAGAGCTTTCAAACTATAAATTGAATAATTATAGTTCGTTTCTAAGATTGTTTTGCTATATCTACACTAAAATTAAGTTAACACGTCTTCTTATCCAATAAATTGAGTTGCTATATGTTTAATATTGTATTATTATATTTTACACTATTTCTTTAAGAATCTTATAATACGAATCACTGATTAAAAGAGAGTAGTTTGATAGTGGCATTCATTTCAAGACAATAGTCATCCACAAATGTGATTACTCCAAAGATAAAATTTGAGAAAATAAACAATTCATGGTACGAAGAATGATATTTACCCAACTCCTCTTGAACGTCTCGACTTGCGGTCCATTATGAGGTGCACATCCCTAACCTGGATAGCAAACACAGATGGAAAGCATAAATACTACGCAATCATCCATAACAGACGTCAAGAACTAATATATACAGTACAAAATAATGTAGAAAGAAAATAATTATATTAATAATTAAGTAATATTTATCAAAAATAATGTTAATAATTAAGTAATAAGGATAACAAGCCAGATGTAGTACACTACTGAAAGAATGGAAATTAACCTTGCCAGCCCTGGAGAAGAACTCATAGACATCTCTTTCATCTGCCTTCAAACATATCTTCAGGTTTGTAGACAAGGAGAACACAAGTCAGCAGATAGCACGTATCAAAAATGGAAGTCAACGAATAAACTATGTATTACCTGATAAGCAAATACTGTGCGCTGATCCCTTTCAGGATCAACCTCTGGCTCCGCCGCTTCTTCTCTTTTCTCTTTGTATCGCCTGCAATTAAAATAGTTCACAATATTATCCCATCTTGATTAACCAAAAAAGAAAGAAAAAAAGAAAAGAAAAGATTAAAGCATAAAGATGGAAGAAGTTAGAACTACTGATTTCTCCTTGGATAAAAACTTTTACTAGGTGCATAAATAAAATTATAATAGCAGAACCATACGGCAACCATATCCCTCCAATATGTGTACTAAGATAAGCTACAAATAGAAATTATAATCCTGCAGGAATAGCGCAAAGCTAAATGATAGACATTGTATGCAGTTGCCCAAAGTAAGAAGCACCGCACTTTGAATCAACAAAAGGAGCAACCTGAAGAACAAAGTAGCAGTCGAAGGAAATAAACACTGAAACCAAGTATGAACATTGTGTTTCACCAGGTAACGAGTTTAGGATAGGCTTTTTACCTTCCATGACTATCCTAATCTTGATTGTGAGAACATGATCAAAGTCACATAAATGGCAGTACCGAAAGATGATTTAATTCCTATAAGTATCTAGCTTTGGGACCTGGTAAATATTTAAACTGATTCATTCCTTGTAAAGCAAGGAAAGGTTAAAGAAATTCGGCAATATATCTATATACTATATAACATAAATCTATTATTAGATGTCAATTCTCAAAACTGTAGTAAAGAAAGCTATGAAAATAAGCAGCTTGGCTTAAACTCTTAAACTAACACAAATATAAAAATCAGGTCCCAAAATCTGGAATACCAAACTAAAATTGGCCAAGTTTTGGAGAAAATACTTACATCCATATTATTTGCGCAGCAAAATAAGAAAATAAACATATAATTTTCCAATAGTGTTGGCTATATGTTGTTCCTAAAATTCTAAATTTAGGGAGTAACACATTTAAGATACAAACTTAATGTGTAGTGACTTATTAAGCTGTTGAAAAGATACAACTCAACTCAAGTTCACCTTTAACCCAAACTAGTTGGGGTAGGCGGAAGCTGCAAAATTAATTCCATATTTAAGAGTAATAGTGCAGATTAAATTGAAACAATTAACCAAGAATATGAAATATAGTTTGCAAGCTTCATGTTGGAAAAAAGAATATTAGCACCGATGTGGAAGAGAAAAATAGGGAAGTATGGGTCACAGATTGGAGTCGAAATGAAAAGCCACCAACAGTCGAAGCTGCCAACGAGAAAAGTACAGAAAAGATTCTTCAAAGGTAAAGACACAAAAGACCTTTTTTTGCAAAACTTCAAAAACCATTGATTCCAATAAACAGCAAGTATGCGAAGATCACAAAAGACCTTTTCGCCCAGGAAACGACTTTTAGTGTTAACTTCTAAGAAATAAGAAACATGTAACGTTATAAAGGAAATAAAACACCGCAGTTGTGAGACCAAAAAATCCTGCAAAAATAAAAAATAAAAAATATAATATTGTAGCCAACTGAACACTGATTTCCACAAGTAAAGCTTCTGTAAACCAAAGCCCATCAAAACCCTCACCAGCATTTCTGCAACAGAATAAATGAAATTAAGAAACTAAGTTGAGAGGTGGAGGATAATGAAAATCATCATAACATGTCATCACCACCCCTGGTAACAACCTCCAACATTGTGAACCCAATCTTGCAATGCAAGCTTTTAAGTATATTCCATAGAGTCTAAGAAGGAATGTTTAAACCCATGACCTGAGTTCCTGAGCCTGGCTAGAAACCAGAATGACCATCTGATGAATGCTCTAGCATATCTGCGATTTCCCAGAATCTAACATTTAATATGTTGAGACTATTAAATAGCATAAGGAACTACATGAACTTGAGAACTATTGGTGAAAGAATCAATGTAGATACTAGTATAATTTCCATTAAGCAAGCCATGCTATGAGAGAGATGAAGAGGAGAAAAGAAAAATTAAGTCGGAGAAAATGTCACATTATTAAAATTTTATTTTTGAAGATGATCCACATTTAAATCACTATTCCTCCAGTTCTTTTTAAATAGCAAATTGGCATAAATTTTAACCCCTATTCCGCAAAACATAACGAATATACAGCTTGTAGACTTGTACAGCTACTTGATTTTGCAGTTGACATATATGAACACAAATCTCAGCCAACTCAAATTTTCGTTGTTAAATAGGAGGCACATAAACATCAGAATATGAAGCTTAACCAATCAAGGACCTCATAAATTCCAGTACAAAACAAAATAAATAGCAAAACATGTATTTCTTTCACAGAATTCACATGTATACAATGCAATATAAGATCAAACATTAAATTGATTAATGAATACCGGAAAAAGAAAAGGAAACATGGACATAAAATACCTGTTCCCTCGATCCAGTTCTCTTGATTCCTTTTCCTTCCCCTTTTCTCCAAATTCCCTATCTCGACTCTTCTCTCTCTCTGGCTCATCCCTCTGCCTTTCCGTGCGGCTTCTGCTCAGATATGACTGCTCTCGCTCACTTTCCCTGTCCCTCTCTTTATCACTTTCACGGTCACGCACTCTCCTTTCCTGTTCATGGTCCTTCTTGCTTTCCATGCCTCTGTCTCTATCCTTCCGATTCCTCTCCTCCCTTTCCCGGTCTTTCTCCCTGTCTCTATGCTCCCGGCTACTTCTGTATCTGTCCCTATCACTCCTCCCTCCATCCCTTGGAGATGAACGATGACGTGAGGAGTCCCTCTCTCTGTCACGATCTCCCTTCTCCCTATGACGGTCACCCCTCTCCCTGTCACGGTCACCCCTCTCAATATCACGAAACTCATCTACAGACTTCGCTCGCTTTGAGCTATGATGTGATCCATTACCACTGTCATCACTTTTGTGCTTCAAACTTCTCCTCCGGTCTCTATCATCAGGTTTAACAGCTTTGTCACTGCCATTCACGGTTTCCTTGGACTTTTCAGGTTCCGTATTTTCCACAGTCTTCTCTAGGTATTCATACTCGTCAAAATCCATAGAATATTACTCAAAACGAATAACCCAAGACCCGCAGAGAAGCCTTATCACAACCGAGATCTGCAATACCAACAGTTACAATAAATCATCCACCATGTAAATTGAATCTCAATATATCATTTGCTTCAAGTTAGGGTAACTAAAATAATGAAATCAGTAAAGCCAAGTATTTATATCAACCAATCCTCAGAAAAAAAAAAATGAATATGATAAAGAAGTTAACTACCAAAGCTAACTTTATCTTTAGCTTCACCCAACTATATAGAGTGCACATTAAAAAAGTATTCATCTTAATTAGTTAGCAAAATAACTACAACACGAAATTGTTATATAAATGTGCGTGTAATTGAGTGAATGCGTTTAGCCTATGCAATTTCTCATTAACAGCAACTAGCTTCAATCGAAGTACAACACTAACACATAAACAATTAAGAGATCCGACGGGGAAATTAACGTTAACGTTTCAGAACACTAGTTCAAAGGAAATATTCTGAACTGATGGACCATGTTACAACACAAACACTACTCATAAACCCGTAAAGAGAGGCTAGGGTTTTCGCGGTGTGAAGCAATTACCTCTGGTTTGATTACGGACCAAGAGTGACGACAGTTCAAACTTCAAAACGAAGAACTAAGACGAGATACCGGCAGAGCCCGCGTCTCGTTACTTTCGTACCATATATAATTGGGTCGGTACCTGGGCCCTCTTGGGCCTTTTCAAAATAGTAAGAGGAAAATAATTGGAAAAGCCCATAGTCTGACTGCCCCTATCGTGAGTTCATTTGCGATGGGCCTACTTTTAGGTTAGATTTTGCTAAGGTGAAAAAAAATTGAAAATCTAAATTGCTAAAACTTTGAACAAAGAATCTACTGCGGGCATTTAAAAATTGTGTGAAAAATTGACCTCATTTGTGTTAGCATCACTGTGAAAGTATTTAATTTAATTAAACATTGTTTAAAAGACGAAAAATATTGTAAAATTAAGAGTAATATAAAAAAATGCTTACATATATTATATATTAATCAACAGGTATCTATGGAAAGATTTTCGAACTTGTTAATAATAATATCATTACCGCATTCTAAAGTAGTTTCTTTCTTCGAATTTCAAGCGTTCCATTTATAAACAAAGCGGCCTAAAGGATCTTGGCAACATAATGTTAGGCATGATAGTTTATGATAAGAACGCATAAGAATTCTACGCCATTTGAGTTCCCCTGGAGAAGCGATCAAAATTAATCATGGTCTAATGGCAATAACCCTTGTATTCAAGGGGAAGTCGGCGACGCTTAGAAACCACACACTAAAAAGTCGCTTGAAGCAAATTGTGTAGGGAAAAGCTGCAAGCTAAATAATAGGTCTTGTAAATAGATATTTTCCTCTGTACAGTTGATCGGATTAACTGCAAGTCTACACCAATCAAATTTTAGTATAAAAGATTATCGTTCCCATGATAACTGATGTCACTATTTTAGTTTTTATTTTATCTAGCAAATAATAAATATTTGATTTTTATTAACAGCTAACTATTCTAGTAATTAGGTTTAAACTAAATAAGAGTTTAACAATATAGAGAATTTAACAATATAGAAAAAATATGCTAAGATTTGAACTTTATATATCCAATCATAATTTAAACTTTACTAACTTTATCATTCAATTTATATTAATTCAACACAGTGAAATTTCTCTACATTAGATACTACTCGTATAGTCTATTCATAGTGAAAGTATATCTATTCCAATTATTTATCCAACATATTCATGTGAATTTAAATAATTAAAAGAGTATTAAGTTATATGAAATTCTCGGATTCATCAATGTTATTAAGTCAACTACTACCGAAACCACATAAATCACATTTAACTATTACTAGCAAGATTTAATTTATATTTATGATTCAATTGAGTTATTAATAAATCGCCAGCATCAAGTCCTTAAATTTATTAACATACATCATCTAAATAGTGATCAAATATTCAAAAGTATTAAGAACATGAATCATAACTCAATAAGCATGACAAACTAATATAAACACATGATAAAATCTAAATAAACATTTCAATTAATCATAGATAGTGTGACACCCCCAAATCTGGGCATCCGCACCCCGACTTGGGTTGTCATTTATTAATAATATTACAACGTACAAATGTCTTAATCAAATACATTATGTCCTATTAGAATTATTGTATAGGACATTCTACACAAATTAT
>JAUMHB010077143.1:0-12498 GCA_032359685.1 Pittosporum tobira | reverse complement strand
AAGTAATAAGAAAAAGGAAAAATGAATTCAATTTTTTGTCATTACAACAGTGAACAGTTTAATCTCGTTATCCAATCTAATCTGTGACCGATATACCTTGCAGCTCGTACTGTTTGTTGCCCATAATTCATGAACTCAGTTACCATAGAGAACATATCGTGAATATCTATAAAAAAAATTTATCCTTGTTTCTTTCTCTTGTTTGAGACAAGTCGTGAAGATAAAATATCGCATTCCTTTACAGTGAAAGAAATTGGGTAGAGGTTGTTAATAATAGATTGCCGAGAGAAATAGGTAAAAGAAATTTCCAGCCAAGATTTAAAAGTTGGTCTATTCTTAGCCTTGGTAAAGTCCATCTTGTTGTGATAGGAATGAATAAGAACAAATAAGTTTTAGCTAATGTAATAAAGATACCCATTATTGTTCCAAAGACTTTACCCGTTTTATTTATTTCAAAAATCTATGTTTGTTATAGTTTATTTTACAATAAGTTTCAATTAAGTTATTTATTTAAATAAGTTATAAATTATAAACAAATACATATGTTAATTAATTTTTTTAAATAATTAAAAATATAGTTGTACTAAATTGATAATTTAATAAAATAAATAAATTATTAACTGATCAAAGATGTAATAAATGAGACTGTAGTCCTACTCTGTATACGTAAGAAATAAATCGGCAAACGGCAGAAATACTTGTAAATAAATCCGAAGAGAGTGCATCCATCTAACGGCCCAAATCCATTGTATACCCAAAGGCCAGATCATATCATCCGCAGACAATCACAAAGTCCTACTCATCTAAACGTCCCTGCCAAGAAACCACGCCATCGCGCCTCTCCTTTTAACAAACTCCCTAACGAAATATATATATATATATATCCTTCCCTGGTTCCCTCCCGTTTCACTCTTCAAACTCTCTTCACTTTCTCTCACTACAAAGAGCAAAAACAAACCCTAGCTTTCTCTCTCATGGCAACCTTTCTCCAACTCTCACTAATCACAGTTCTCCTAGCTTCCTTCTACTTCGGAAGAGCTACCGCCTTTGGAGAACCAGCATCAGCACCTTTCTCGCCTGCTTCGGAAACGTCGTTGTTTCTGTTCCTATCCAACGACGTCAGCCACGTCGCGAACCTTCTAGAGCCGATCCTCACGAATCTCGGCTTCCAAGAGCTCGCGATGGCCGTTCCAACTCTCTCTGACACCGCCTCCTTCACCACATGGAACGGTCCATCCACTCTTTTCGCTCCGAACGACGCCGCTTTAAAATCCTGCAGCGCCTCCTCGTGCTCCGTCACTCAGCTGCTCCGCGAACATATCGTTCCAGGGCTATTCTCCCAGGACTACCTCAAAAAACTCGCGTTCGGCACTAAAATCGAGACTATGGACCCCGGCCGCTGCATCACCGTCACCTCCGCCACAGATTACACAATGAACGCCACCAAAATATTCGTCGGTGGCGTCGAGGTGACACGTCCGGACCTGTTCAACACCGGCCTTGTCGTAATCCACGGCCTCCAAGGCTTCATCGCTCCTCTCTCTCCGTTCTCCTGCAACCTCGTGAGGATGAACTCTCTCCCCTTTCCGTACCAGCCTCATCATCATCCGACGACGTCGTTTGTTCCGAACCACCTCATGCGACTCATGCTTCGAGACGCCATGTTGAGGCTTCGCAGCACCGGATTCGGCGTTCAATCACTAGCGCTGAAGCTTAAATACGCCGAGATCGCAAATCTAAGCAATATGACGGTTTTCGCCCTGGACGACCAGTCGATCTTCTCCGGTTCGCACGCTTACGTCAGCAACGTGAGGTTCCACATAGTACCGAATAAATTGCTTACGATTTTCGACCTCGAGAAGCTTCCGGTGGGGACGGTTTTGCCGACGCTAGAGAAAGGACAGTCGCTGGTGGTGACCGCTGCTGGAGACGGAGCCGCGCCGATCAGGATCAATTACGTGCGCGTGAAGGTGCCTGATGTCATCCGGAACTTGAAGATCGTTGTGCATTGTGTGTATCTGCCGTTTCCACACCTCCACAAAGTTGGTGCGATGTCGTATGAAGGATTATCTGATCTGAATGCTGAGAATAATAGCGTGCGAGGTGGATCGTGCGGGGCTGTGACGGAGGATGGAGGTGGAGTTTGCGGGGGTGAGGTGGCACCTATTCCGGCTCAGGTCAACCAACCTGTGGTGGATCATATGGACTATCATCACGGCCTGTGATGCTGTTTTTTAGTCAACTACTAGTCTTCTACTACTACTACTACTACCGTGAGCCAAAATGAGTGAATAGTAACTTACTAGTGTGTGACGTCATCTTGTAACTGAGCCTAGTGCTGCCATTACTCTCTAACATTTGCCTGTATTTTGTTGTGTTTTAGTTTTGCTTGAGCTTTGTCTAAGTATCCCTTGAAAAGAAAAGGATGGAATCGAAAGCGATGGAATTGAAAACGTTTGCGTTTAAGTCCCAAAATTTTTGTCCCAAAAATGTATAAAATCCCATTTCAAACTCAAAAAAAAAATTGATCTGTGAAATGTGTGTTTTATTCAAAGTACGCACAAATATCTATTCCCAACTCATTACTTAGGATTAAAAAAATTATGGATTACTCGCTCTATTACAAAATTAGAGAGATACATATGTATTTTAATATAGTAAAATTGTTAAATCTTAAATTTAAATTTCAAATAAATTTATTTTATTTAAGAAAATTGAAAGAAAAAAATAAACAACCACAAGGAGACAGAAAAGTGCAAAGGAAAAAAAAAGTAAAAAGAAAGAAACCACTAAAAGACAAAATAGGAGTGTTTGAACACCACGTCTATAAAGTCTGTTATTATCTTTTATGAGTTTTATCACTTGTAGGAACAGTTATAATATTATAGTTATATTAGTTGTTATAATTGTAATTATTTGTTAAAAATTAAAATTATATTTTTGTAATTTATGATTGATGAAATTATAATATAATTATTATTGAATTAATATTACAGATTTTGTGACCGAGATAAAATAAATTAATCAAAGTATTAATTATTTTATCCGGGTTATAAGTGTTGTTATAAGTTTTTATTATTATTAAAATATTTATTTCTAAAGTGATATGATAATTTGATGAGTATGTGTAATTTTTTTTATTGAGCTGACTCAAAAGTAAATTTTCAATTATTGCAACTGTATCAATTTTATACTGAAATTGTTTGACTAGGCAAAACTTTGTTGAGCATCTTTTATAAGTTAAGTTGAATACTTAATATTTAATGGGTTGAAATACATGAATTAGTCTTATTTTTTTAACAAACTTTATTAATTATTAAAAATAATTTATATTTGTATGTTTTAGTAATAAGAAATATTTATTCTAAAATTGATATGTTAATATAAATAATAAATGTATTTTTCTATTGAGTTTTTTTTTTTTTAAAGTTATTCTAATTTATACACAACATATATAAGAACAAGTATTGACATGAAAATTTTAATATAACAACTTTTAAAATATGAAACCACACTATCAAATTTTTAGTTCAATTTATTTTGACTTTTGACTTAAACTACTATTTAAAAACCGCTTTTAGAATACAACTTTTATTTTACCGAACCTAACGAGTTTTTAGACTCGAAAACCCAAAAACTCCCAAAAAATTACTAATCCAAACATGCGCTGTAGATGCGGTATAGGTTTGGGATCTATAAAGAAAGCTGGAGACATGGTTACACGAACATAAAACATCGCCACTGAATTTTCTCGATGGACTTGCTCCAGCCAAAGCGAAATAACAAGACACCGACTTGACAAGCTCTTATCACTGTATATCAACTAAAAGAATTTATCACACTAAATCAAATGTCCAACACGATCAGAAATTTCCCCTTCCTACCCGAACAAAGAAAATAAAATTATATAACCCATAACCCTAAAAGTCCAACTAATGTGCAAAATTACATTCTTGGGTACTCCAAATATCTGCAATACCTCGTCTATGTAAAGGGGAAGAACTGACATATATGTATTGCCAATAAGCCCAACACGCCTGTCATTGATTGTAAAGGCAAGGCAATGATCAAATCAAATAGAAAGCCAGTTTTAATCAGGCCCGGCCGGGTTGCAGTTGGGTTCCTTCCCCAGACCAAAAGCACCCATATTCATCCACAAGGGCTGCACCTTTAACAGGTTTACTTCCACCAAGGAGATTCCCACAAGGTTCAAGATGATATTGGTTCGTAAGGGTACGATAGCCATGGATGTTTTAAAGCTTCTGATGCTGAAGGGCGTTTCTTTGGGTCAACTTCAAGTACATGATTAACGAAGTCGATGAAACCTTGGTCTCCCATTGGCAAACGATGCCTCAGTGACGTCTTCTTGGGAATTAGGTATTCCAATCTGTTCGACTCCTGAAGCAAACAAAAAAGGCATGTGCAATGAAGAAGTTTGTATCATTACTTTGCATTACTATATTACTAACAGATACAAATACATAACAAAACAGCCTTTCCGAGTAGATTATATTTTTTCGAAGAAGGAAACAAGTGGAGGAAAGTATCAAATAAACCGATATACAACTTTCTTTCTGATTTAAAATGATGGACACAAATAAACTGAATATTAACAGATAGGTGGTTCATTTTACCTGGTTGCGTTCATAAAGCATGTGATTCTTGGTGAAGTACTTGTATACCTCTCGTCCTTTGGCAAGCATATCTTGGTCAATTGGTCCTATAATTCCAATAACCCGAGCAAGCAATGTAGCAGGTGAATCGTTTTGGAAGAGAACCTACAACACCAATTTCATTTAGCATGATAACGATGTCAAAAATATTTATAACTGTATGATTCTAACATCACAATTATCCACAGGAGAGTCGAAACCAAAATATTCTCATTAAAGTGCCAAACATACGAAAATGTAGGAAATCTTTTCCCAGGCCGTTTCCTGAAAAGGTTTTCCGTCGAACAAATGAAGCCTTAAATGAATTCATATCAATTTTGAATTTTAGGATTTCACAAGTAGAGAATATATTTCTAATTTTGGAACGGATGGAGTAATTATCAATTGACCAAGGAAACAAAATTATTCATCTCCATCTGCATTCTGCAATACTTCAAACATTTAACAAACTAGCAAAAAAGAAAAGGAAAAAGGTGATAGCTTATTATTGTGATTGGATAAACTCACATTGCCAGTGCAAAGTTCTGCCAAGATGCAACCAAGTGACCAGATATCAATCTTTTTATCATATGAAAGTCCCAAAATAACCTCGGGTGCTCGATAGGATCTAGACTGGACATAGGAGCAAAGATGATCTGTTTCGAAACAACTACTTCCAAGATCAATCACCTTCACTTCACATCTACTATAGCTTTTAACCAAAATATTCTCAGGCTTCAGATCACAATGTATAAGCCCAAGACCATGTAAAAAATTGAGGGCCTCCAAACACTGGATAGTTATCGACTACAAAGATCAAACCACAAGAAAATACAATTAATAAACATGTTAAGGGATTAAAAAGTCCACACAAAGAAGTTTGTTACAAACCTGCAATCTTGGCATTGTGAAGTAAACCTCTCCGCCAGATTCTCTATTAAATTTATGAAACTCGTACAAGTTTGCCTTGAGAAGTTCGCATACGATTAACAAATGCTCCTGAAGAAACAAGGATAATATGAATTTATTACTATATTGCTATATTTATCTTTTTTAGAAAAGGAAAAAAAAATCAATTTAGTAACAAATCTACTATTAAATTGTTCTTTGTTGCTGGCACAATTATCCACTAGAAACACATCTTTAGCCTGAAAGTAATTCTAATACTACTACGAGGTGGACTCCTCATTGGGACACTAATTTAATTTTAAATGGAATCTCTAGAAATTTCAAAACTTTTGCACACAGATGGAGTAACCCATCTACTACATTATGGCCTAATAGGTGCTACCACAATCACGTATAGGATATCCTTAATTTTACCAAACTATCCTTGACCTCAAGCTTAGGCAAAAGTGCGTGTAAAATATATGTGACGCGAATCACGAATGCCTTAACTAAATACAAAAGAAGACTCTACTTAGCTTTTAACTTTGTTACAAAAGAGCCAAATTGCTGTCAACCATGAATTGTCCAAATATTAAAAATTTACCCTTTTTTTAACTTTACAGAAAAGATAAGTCTTTCTAATCCTTACACCTAAATAACATCTATAAACTGTAAAATAAAATATTAGTAGATAACCACCAAAGGGTAACTTGGGAAGAAAGTAATCCGACATACACGATAGTAAAAGTAATCATACAACCGAAGAAGATGGTACTTGTCAGCAGGATCATGCTTGTTGACATACTTTAGAAGCTTTATCTCATCAAGACTCTGGTCAAAAAAATCTTTGTCGTTTTTTATTATCTTCATGCACACATCCATGCCAGTATGGAGATCATGTGCCTGAATAGCTTTGCTGAATGCAGCGGACCCGAGATAATCGGTCACATGATACCGCCCAGCTATGACCGAATTTAAAACCACGTGAAAATTCTTGTCCTCTTCGAAGCCCGTTCTGAGAAACAAACACAACCTTATTTTAATAAAATGATTTAAGTTGCCAATAAAATTAAAAACAAAAAACACTACAAATACATGCCTGTTTTTCCTATGCACAATCTTGAGATTGAAGGTTTCAAATTCCTCCTCTTGGGCCTTTATCTGCTTTATCTGTTCTTGCACTGCAGCTGCCTCTTCATCCTCAAGTGAAGTCCCTGGATCTTCTTCTCTTGGGCCCACAAGATTTTCTTCCTCCACTTTCTTGAAATGATCCTTTCGGGCATAACCGTAATTTGACAGCATCAAGGGTGAAGAATTTGCAGATCCTGCCACATCTGCATCCTCTCCATCCCCTAAACTCCTGACAGGTGAGGAATCACTTTCCCTTGTCATGTCATTACCTTTGTTTGACTTTGACCACAAAGATTTACTAGGCACTTTTTGTGACACTTGTCCATCTCTAGGAGGAGGAAATGAAAACCCCCCTTTTATGTGATCTTTACTAGTTTTAGTCATTTTCTTTTTATCCCTCTTTGATCTACCAGTATGTTTCTGTTGGGACCCACTGACGCTAGCATCTTGACCGTTAAAGTACTCTATGTCCCCCTCACTACTACCTCCTATCAAACTTTCCCGCACTTCACTACCGAAATCGGCTGCATCACTGTTTATCCCAACACCAATTGATCTAACTGAACCCTGTTGATCATCATCCACAAAATTATCTTCTAGAACTTTCTGATCCCCTAGCATATTGAGATCATTAGTTTGTGTCACAAAGCCCTGCCAAGCAGGCTCTGAACGCATCAAACTCAGTTCTTCTTCATCTATAAGCTGGCCATCATATTGAACTATCAAATCGTTTTCATTACTCCGCCCATACATTTCGGATCCCGATAACCCTGTAGGATCACCTGAGGGTATAATTGGATTAATATTTTTCGATTGAAAATAAGGCTCACCAGATAAATAAGAATCCTCATCGGCAAATGACTGGTCATCATCCTCGTCTTTGTTTGGGCATCTTTCTTGTGGGTCCGGGACACTACTGTATCCCGTCTCCTTTTCATTGTCACTTGGGTAGTCAATTTCGTGGGCCAGAAACCAGGTCTCATCTTCAATAGGTTGTCTCATGTAACCGACATCATCGTCATCGTCGTATTCGTCAGAGTCCCAATACTCGTTTGGATAGTCAATGGATTCACTCAATCCGTCACCTATAGTTGCAAAACCGGAAACAAGATCAGAAGTGTCCTCAGCAATTCCCTGACTAACAGATAGCCAATTGCCTCCTCCAGGCCTTTTCCCGCCTGAAATATCATTTAAAAGTATCATTATTCTTTTACCCTTTTCTTTTGATAAATTCAAGTATAAGTATCATAATAACATCTTGATTTTTTAAGGGGGGTCAGATAAAAGAATTTCATGAAAAATGCAAATCGGGAAAGAGAATAACCACAAAAGTTCTTGCATCATAAACCAAGAAAAATGGGCAGAAATCTAATTTTTCTGGATGGGACCCAGATAGTATTGTGTAGAGATTATGTAGATTGGTTTTGTTTGGACCACAACAACAATACCTATTCATTGATTATCGTAGGCCATAGCTACCAATGGCCTAGAAGGATCCGCTAGTAGGAGGAGGCCAGGTACCATTTATATATTATAAAAGAAGATATTATAAATAAGAAATAAAATGAATTTAAGTGTCTCATTGAGCTCATTCCAGAATAAAGCACACTTGATTAGATATCTTATCAAATAAAAAAAGGGAAGGATTATTTGCTTTTTCAAACAACACTTCCATACCTTTTTCCGCTACTCTTTATATGTTATTTCTTGTCTGCTTAGGGGATCACGAGTTTGATTTCATCTTTTACTCTTTCTAAATGAATTAAGGAGAAGCGAAAAGTGCCACTTGGACACCTCTTTCAGTTACGGTAAAATATATATCAGCTCATTATGTATAATTATGTATAAGTACAACCTTACCCCTCAAACAATCATGAACAAGACTCCTGTTTTCCTCTTTCCTTTGATAAATCATGAGATTTAAAACGCTAAAAGGGTCTGGAAACATTACACGGGAAGCATATAGAGTATATCAGGAGAACAAAAGACAACATAGTAGGAATACAACTAAAGTATAACCCCAACAAAAACTATAAGTGAAACTGCTGAGCATATGTAAACCTTGTTGAGCCAAAAACCTTCATTTTAACATCAAAAGGCAAAATTAAACAATTGGAAAATACAAACCTTTTGACTTATTGGAAAAAAAGTAAAAAATCTCTTTAGGTTATTCTAGGTTAAATTGTACTTAATTATAATGAGGAATGGATATGCTTAAAGCACCTTCAGTTACTCTATAATCAAATTTCGCCAATTCGAACTGATAAATATCTCCAATTATGGTTATTTAAAATATGCGTATTATTGGCAAATGCTTTCAGATATTTATCTTAATGTGGTTCTAAATACCACGGTTCTCTTGGTATTCCAAAGTTCTTATATGTTCTATTGTAATATTGTTATCCTTGTGACAACCAAATCAAGTTTACTATTCGATAAAAAAATGTGTCAGGAGGCCTCGGGCTCCTCATGGGGGATGTGACAGAAGCCCTTTGGAGGATGAAGGGCCAAGAACCTAGTTGATTTTCTGTACTCTACTTCTTCACTATCTTTCTCCTTGGTTAGAATATTAGAATTTTAATTAACAGTCAGATAAATCCCATAATATAGCCGACAACAACCAGCAAATCAGCCATAAGTAAACCCCACTAGCCTTTCTCAGCTGAAACAAATTTCTCAAGCATCCAGCCCCGGAAATAATTTTTGTCAGAAGAAAGCAGACAAAGAGCTCAATCACATGCAAATACTATGAATGCCTAAATCAAACTTTTTGCTCTGCACAAATTCTTCTAAAGCATAAATAGCCAAGCAAAAAAATTTCTCATAAAAAGAATATATATTAATAAAATAAAAACATGAATGGTATTGAAAACCTGTGCTACAAGATATTGATCAATTTCCAAACAACAAATCTGTTAAATAAATGCCATATTCCTCATTTCTAACTCTAAAATGCAACTCAATTCAACAACACCTTTTATCCCAAACAAGTTCGGGTACGAAATGGTAGAGTCTGCTAAAAAAGTCAGATGGAGATGGTAGAAACTTTTCAGGCATACTGACTAGTCAACAAGTCAATAACCCTTAGAGAGACTAATTACTATTTAAGTAATCAACTTGTAAGCCAAACACATGACAGCAAATTTATGCACATACAGAACTTTAACTGTTATATATGTCCTTTTATGATGTGTTCAGTGTCCTTGCCTTCAAGATAATTTTACTATGCATAAAAACAGAGCTTCATGCTTGGCAATCAAAATGAAGAATTAAGAAATCTGTGGAAGCAACATATGGCTGACAATATATATCACATTAGCGAACCTGTAGAGTTAATTTCCTGTCCAATCGGGATATCCAGAAACGACCTGATGTGGTAGGTGTCGGCATTGATAATCATTGAACCAGGTCCATCGCGCTCAAACTTCTCCTCCCAAGTCACATTTGATGGTTTCTCCTCTGACTTCAGCTTGACAGGTGGCAACCTAGGGAACTCTTCCCTGTGATTCTCATATGGTAGTACAAGTGGAGTAAGTCCTAAACTACCAAAAGTTTTTGGTTCCTGAGCTTTCCCAAAGTTGAAAGCTCTTCCAACGTCATCCACTGGCTCCTTTATCGCAGATCGAATATCGTAACTGGTGGACGCATCTCCTCTGGGAAATGGGAAGTCGGTTTTGACAGGTAAATCTTTCCATTGTTTGGTGGCCCCATCAATACTAGACCACGGATTATCCATGAAGTCATCATCTCTAGAATATGAACCCCCACTAACCTTTTTCTCCTTTGAGTCACTGCTAGATTTGCTAGTAGTCCCGAGCCGTGAAGATGCCGTTCTCTTCTCATCAATAGAAAGGTTAATTTCGTTCTTTTCCCTTTCAATTACTTTTACATTTGCACTAAATCCATCATCATTACCATTAATTGGATTAACCTTCCAAGAATACAAATCGAGCACAGTGTCCTCTGAACTGTTAGATAACCCAAAATTCTTCTCTGTCTTTCCAACAGATAATTCGTTGGATCCATTTCTCACAGTCCCACACTCTATCTCTTTAACAATAAGCTCTTTAGAAGAACTTTCCTCACTTCTTTTCGAACTTGCTGGCTTACTTGGCCCATTTTCGGAGTCCTTTACTTCCTTTTCTATTTCCTCTTCTTCAAGGCTAAGTTTTTGAAAGAAACCATTCAAATCAGGACGGTTCCCCAGCTCGCTAAGCAGTGCAGCCTCAGCCCTAGAGAATTTGTTCTTCTTCAAAAATTCCAAAATAGCATCAACTGAACTCTTTGACTCTTCTGCCATTTTAATCAACTCTTAACAAATTACAACAACCAAACAGGAGCTACAAGACCAGCAAACCTGATATACACAATACGCATTTACATAAATAGTGATTTTCGATTTCATCTATTTCACAATTCTATTAACTTATATTCTCTCAGTTCCACAAAAATAGTCCCATTTGCAAGATTTGCAATTCAGTTTTTAGCTGGTAAGATGTTTTAACTTGATGGCATTACTCTCAACTAAAACTTGTACTTTTTTGTGGAACAAAATTATTTTTTTGCAAATGGAACTCTAATTGTGAGATCAAGAAACACTTGTAAATCAACTCCACAGAAGAGTACTAGCTACAACTTTAATGGCACAAAAAATGATATGGGCTTCTTTTTTTTTTTTTTTTTTTTTGGATTCTTAAACACATTTATTTTTCTAAAATGGGACTCTCTTTTGGTAATTTTTGAAAAGAAGAGCAAGAAATTTAAATGCTTACTCACAAATCCACGGCAAATGAAGGAGACTTGGAAGATTAGTAGTTTCCTCTTGCATTGGGAGTATCACCTGGGTTGCCGCATATCGTTTTGGCTCCTTCTTGTGCTTGTTTGAGCTTTTGGAGCCCTAAGATCGAAGAGAGCGCCCTGTAATGTTGATTATTTGCTTCGCGATAGGCCTATATTTGAAGATATTTATATTCTTGTCCCGAAACCTTTTGCAAGTAAATTATACTCGAAACTATTAGGAAAGTAAATTATATTCGAAACGATTAGGAAAACACGTGGTACTCCCAACAATTTTTTTATTTAAATTTTTAAAAATATTTTTAATAAAAAATACATAAAAATATTTTAATAATTTATGATTAATAATTCATATAATATTATAAAGTTACAAAAAGTTTTAAATACCTATTTTTAAATTTAATTCTAATAAAGTAAAATATGTTATTTATTATCAATGTTATTAATTAAATTTAAATAAATCTGTACTAATGATCCAAAGTTGGTAAGTACTTATTTATTATAAATCATATCCAGTCATATTCATAATTCAATAGAAAAATAATAAATAAATAATTTTATCTAAATTAATAGCTAGTGAGAAAAATAATAAATAAATGTCTTTATCTAAATTAATATATAGTAGGAACATATTATAATTATAATTATCTTTCAATTTAAAATTTTAAAAATATTAATTTATATAAATTATTCTAATAAATTATTTATAAATACTCATATTATATAAATTATTAGAACTAAATTTAAATAAATACTAAGATTATTTAAATTATATTAAGACATCGGTGATATTACATAATAATATGACATAAAACGATAAATAATTAGAATATTGATTTATATAAGTATTTATATTTATTAGAAAAATTTATGTAAGAACCCAAAATTTTGATTAATTAATAAAATAAAAATATTCCCCCTTTAATGTCCAGTCGAAATTATTTTCTGCGCCGCTACGTTTCGAGAAATTGAATTAAAATAGTAATATAATGACTAGGGGCATTTTGGTTATTTTGACGATTATTGTGCC
>JAUMHB010077121.1:0-12499 GCA_032359685.1 Pittosporum tobira | reverse complement strand
ATTACATAATTGATTGGGCTTTTAAGCAATTTATTGATAGTTCAAGGGCAAAAGATGACAAAATATTTAGTATAAAATAGCCCTTATCAGTACTACCTCTGGCGAATGTGCACACCACAACTAGCAAGTATGGTATGCCTTTCCAGCATATGATTCCCTCACGGAATCCTGATTAAACCGGCTCATATAATCTCATACTAGGGATCTCGATCAATCTGCAGGCTCGTTCAATGATATACTTAGCCATGCATTTTTATGCTCAAAACATTTATTTAAAATATGCTAGGCTTGAACTTTTAAAGAAAACATGTCACGCTTAAATCTTTCACATCATATCATTTTTCATGCACATATTAAATTTCCTTTTAAAACTCATGCAAAGCATCCGTTTAAAAACATGCTTGTGTAAACATTCATAGAAAAGGTAAGAATTATACTTGCCTTGCTTGCGCTTAAAACTTACTCCCTAATCGTGTTTTGCCAGTTAGTCTCCGTTTCCATTTCCGTCTAATTCTCGTTTCTACCTTCGTCAAACTCATTTCCTTCATTTTCGCTCTAATCACTTTTAGAGTCCTTCTAAACCTTAAAACAAGTTCCTTTCTTGATTTGTTTTGCAAGATCTACTCATTCATTTGCTCCACTTGCCTCCTAACGTCAATTTCTTCTCAAATCTCCTTCAAATCAGCCCCGAATCCAAGCTCTTAAGCTTCTATCTTGATGATCTCTTGCTTGGTTGGGTGTAGATGTGTAAGAAATACTCTAATCCATGCTTGATTTGCTCGAATTTTACTAACTCCTTTTGGGTGCTCTCTTTCTCTCTCTAGAACTCTCTATTCTTTCTTCCCTTGGCGTGTAAATGGAAGAAGTGCTGAACTTCTTCCTTAGCTTGACCGAATTCCTTATAAAGAGGAGAGAAAAAAACTTTGCTTGTGAAATGTCTATTTTGCCCTTAGATATTTTGTAAGGAACCACAAGAATTTGACACCTCGAGGGCATTTTAGTCATTTCACATCTTTATTTGTAAATTACCATTTCTTCCCTCAAAATTTGGATGAAATAATTCTTAAACCCTCTCTCTTTTCAAAAATTTATACATATCCCCCTTTTTGGCCTAATCTTTCACTTTAGCCCCTTTTAAGTTTCTTACAATTTGTCGTAGCCCATATTCAATCACTTTTGTTCCATTTCCTGCTTGGAACTTAACTAGATAATTTTAACTTGGCCGGCTACAAAAATATACTTTCACATTGCCTTAAAAATTAATTAACTTCGAGCCTTCCTTTGTGCTTCCAAAATTCAGTTATTTTCGAAAATGTGTTTGATCCACTTCTTCAATTCCTTTCTAATCCATACTTAATTTATTCTAATCCAACCTAAGTTTCTTTTGATCCATATTTTCATCTAAGTCCAAAAACTAAGTTAATTTGTCCTTAGCTTTACTTAATAACTTTTACTTCTTAGAATACCTTCTTCCACAATATTTTGACCAAAATGATTCTTTGGCTCAGTCCATTATCAAACTTAGTTTTAATCCATAATCTAAATTTACTTTAATCCAACCTCATTAGTCCACTTACACTTTAACCAATCCATAATTAATTCAAGTCTTATTCATCATTCTTGGTCCGTTCATGGCTTAACGGTTAGCCAAATAAGATTTCTAAAATCGGCCATCAATTATAAATAATTTACTAAACGTGCATAAAATTTTGCAATCCAAAAGTACAAGTTATTTACATGTCTTTCATTTTAAATTTTTAGAGTCTCACACTAAGCATCTTGGACTTTTCCTAATTTAAAATGACATAAATACACACAAAATTTCAAAGGGTAAAATTGTCATTTTCTTGACAATTTGTCATTTGTTATTTTTCTCACAATTTCTCCTCGTATTTATCTCAGGGTGATGTTAACCCTAAAATACAATTTTGGATCCTTAATTGTTTTGACCAAAATATAATCCCTATAAAATTGGAGTTCACAACTCTTCGTAATTTAATATAGGAAAAATCAAATAAAATCATCTTGCGATAATTTTTAATAAAATAATTTCAGTTTAAAAAATAAAAAGCATTTAAAATTAATGCCCTAATCCGAATAGAATTCGAAAATAGCAACATAAAAATTTACCATAATAAAATAAATAACTAAAATGTTCAAAAACCCATCTAAACATGCCTGAAACGTCTAAAACTAATGGTTCCCATTACAATGAAATGGGTTGTGCTCAAAAGCCCGTTTCTAAGCCGCCCACCAAATTTGAACCCATTCCAAGTTAGAAATTTTTAATGACCAAAATTACCAAAATATGATAGAATGGTATTTTGGTAATTTTGGCAGAAGGATATTTTGATAAATTTGGCAGAAGGGTATTTTGGTAAATTTTGACCAACTTGACCATATTGATCAGTTGACTATTTGACCATCATTGACCAGACTGGACTATTGACCATTTGACCTTAACTAGCCTTGACTGACTATTGACCATTTGACCTTGACCACTGACCATTTGATCTTTGACCAGACCATTTGACCTTTATCGGAAAGCTACCATCACCGGACGTGGTTGTCGGCCAACTGCAGTGCCGGCAGAGGCACAATCCGTCATTCCCGTGCATATATGCATGAATTTGGACGGGAAATAGATTTTTATGATCCGTTCATTGATCTTAGGCTTAAATTTCACTACCCCATTGCTTGAAACATGAGATTTCAACCTTGCTATGTCGTCTTCCTCAAGTCCGGCCAGTTAGCCATTTACGCCGACGACAAAACTCAAGGTTTTCTGATTTGGTCGAAAGACAACATGAAAAATAAAATAAAAACCATCTACATGATCCTTGAGACTGCAGAAATCGATTGGAACTATCAATCGATCCAAATAGACTCAAATTAAGGAGAAAATTTGAAACTTTGCTCAAGAACAAGCCGGGTTGACCCCGACTGAAAATCGATTTGTACAACCTTGTTTCTTCACCAAAATGATCTATTGATAGCTCAAATCGATTCTATGGATGCCCAGAAACAATAACCCTAACTTAATTTTAACAATTAAACATCAATTGATGAAAATCAAAACTTCTTACCCAAGAACACTGTCAGACCTGTTTCTGAGTTGCTAGCTTTGTGCTTCGATTTAAGGCAGCAATTGGACGTATTCATAGGCAACCAAGGCACGGATTTAAAGCTTAGGTTGCGTGCTATTAATTCCATATCTCAATTTTAATCAGAACTACTAGAATAGTGATTGGAATCGGCTGAAAAGATTGGATGTCACACTGTTCTTGCACAGTGGATATCCATCAAATCTGGGTTTGGGTTGTTGGATCTGGCTAATGTGTCAGCCTCTGATTGTACCATGTGGACCAACCCACATGGGTGTATTTCCAACACACGATTTTGCTATACTACCTCGATTTGCCAATCGATTAAAATAATACTATTTAAATAATTAATTAAATAAATAAAATAACATAAAAATATTATATTATATTCCTACGTTTTGACACGCTACGATCCCAACGGCACTATCCGTTTTTCCAAACGATGCTTCGATTTTAAAATCGTTCCGAGACCCGGCCAAAACAAAAAACCAATTGCATTTCGTGTCATTATTTTTTCACGTTGATTCCATAACTTTTATCATTTAACGCTTTTAAACACTTTTTGAAATTATTTCCAAAATGACCAAAATGTCCTTGGTCATAACTTTTTCCAAAATGACCAATCAAAATGCCCTTGGTCACAATATTTTTATTTTAAATCAATTATCTAGAATATAGCGATGTAAAAAATGCACTCATTCAATAATTAAATAATAATAATAAATTTTATACTAATAAACATTTATTAATTAATTCCGGTTTGCACATTTAGGACTCAACATTAGTTAATATATAAAGTGTAGAACTTCATGTATGCTTTTTTATTAGTTTGATATAAATTGTTGGACAACCTTTCTAAAAGCTTGAGTTTTTGAATGAGTTGGCGATTATACATATAGATGTTTGATCCACCGACACCAATAACTATATAACTTGTATAACTACATGATTTCCAGTCATCCATTACAAGATTAGACAGAAAAGATTTTAAAAAAATTACTCATTCCCAAGCGTTACAGCCCGGAGGAAGTATAGGTGAAAAATGAACCGGTAGTGGGAAAGACATACCTCCAGAATTCTCAACTCCTACAAAAAATTTAAATCTAAGCTGTCCTTGCATGTAATGGATGGACAGCTATCAATTTTCATATTATTATATTAAATCAATCGATGTTCTCTTCATTGCAACTCTTGAGCGTTTCACTCCATTTTCCCTACCTCCTTTTATCGTTTATCTGTAAAGCAAATTTTTTTTTTTTTTTTTTTGGGCAAGTATAAATCAAATGTACTCAAGTTCATGGCTTCTTAAGTTGCAAATCCCTAATAACAAAAAGCATAAAGCTTCGAGATTCGTTTAATGGTTTGCTTAATTTTTTCAGTTCATGGCTTCTTTGTTGCTCATTAGAGCTGAAAATCTGAAGCTTAATTATCAGTCTTAAGGCACACAATTTTATCAATTATTTCTAAGTTTACTTCAATTGTTCAGTTCATGGCTTCTTTGTTGCTCAATGGAGCTGAAAACTCATGCTTATTAGTGGTCGAATTAACTTTCAATGGATCAAATTTCCTTGGGAGGGTCTAGTGTCCTCTACTAGGAATCCGAAATCGTAGAACCCAGTTACCCAAATGCAGTTTATCCTCATCTAGGCAAGTTTCTCAGCCCAGGTTCATACAGCACAAGAAAGAGGCATTTTGGTTCTATGGGTGTTTGATCATGTTATAAATCATGTGCATTGCACTGAGGATATACTAGACGGGTTAAATATATAATTGCCCATTGTACTATGTCTCTTTTTACAAATACATTATTGTACTAATTTTTTGTATAAACTCATCACTGCACTAATTATTTTTAACAATCAGTCATTTTTTTTTGTTAATTTAAGAGACCGTTCAGGTAAAAAAATGTATGGTACTGATGATTTTGTAAATAAAATAAAGTAGAATGATGAATTTGTTAAAAATATGCAGTGCAATGATGAGTTTGTAAAAAAAAATAGTACAATGATGAATTTGTAAAAATAGATATAGTACAGTGAGCAATTATGCATTTAACCTATACGAGACCCTGATTCTCTTGAGCTCACAGATCTTTATAATCGAAATATGACGGGTTGATGTATTGGTGATACTGGGTTTACCACTCTTGGGATTGTGAAGCATGTTGATGCCAAACTGTGACAATCTTGGACCAGTGACCTCACCAGCTTGCTAGGCAGGACGAGTTGTTGACAGAGTGCAAGATAATAGAAGGAGACGCTGACGATCTCCCTTTTCCAACTGATGATGCTGATAGATATATTTCTGCTGGAAGATGCTTATCCTCAGTTAATTTTTCTCTATGGTGTTATTTATTTACTATGTTGTGATTCCATTTCATTAAAAGGTTTGAAAAGTAATGCATAATCGACTTGTCACTCCATAAACAATAAAACTTCATTTCAGCATAAACAACAGGATTACATGAATAAAAACCAACCATACTTGGATTATAAACCTGGCATTATTTTCTCTCTTACTATATTTAACAAGATTACAAAGCAGCATCCAAAAACAAGGGAAAATTAGCTGTATAAGAAAGAATATTTACAAGGGTAGTTAATTAGTTGATATACATGCTCAGGTAGTACACCCGGGTAGACTTTCAACAGCGTTCAGAATGTAAGGCCCTGACTTCATGCAGACTGCTTGGCTAGGATCTTGGATATATCTCTAATTGTGTTTGGGGTAGTTCTGCAGCAGCCTCCGATAAGAGAAGCCCCAGCTTCACGCCACTTGCCTACGTAAGTCACGAAATCCTCACCTGTAACTCCAGTTGATGGCTGCAACCCAAAAATAAAATAAAATAAAATAAAATAAAGAATAAAAAAGAAAATATTTTGACTTTTTAGCTCTTGACAATATAGTGTGTGAAATTCAATACAAAAAGAAAGGAGAAGAGGACTGACCACCCAATCCTTTCGTTTACCATCGTACATCTCACCACTGTTTGGATATAAAAGAATCGGTTTACTCGTAATCTGTTAGATTAATTAACATGAAAGGGGAAATAATGAGAGTAGATTGTTGTGTGAACTGAATGAAATATATTTCAACACGATCAGGAGAATTTTTGAGGTTTCATGGAGAGATGGTGAAAGATTTGACAGACTTTTTCTTCTTTTTTTTTTTTTTTCGTGGATAACATATATATGACAATTCACAATCTAGTTTTAGAGACACTAAGCTTCAAATTGGTTATCGTACAGAATAAATAAAGGAAAACTGAAAGAAGAAAGACTGAATGTATGTATCAATAACAAAGTGTCTCGAGTTAATGTACAGTGGAGTTTAATTCCAATTGAAGAGCTTACCTTTTTAACTGATTGGATTAGTCCATGAATAAATCGAGGAGGGGTGCAGTTGATTCCAACAGCAACAACTTGCTTACATGAATCAGCAATTGAGGCACATTCTGATATAGAATCACCACTAACCACGTTGATTCCATCCTTAGAATTGAAAGAAAACCAAGCCGGAACCTTTATCTCTTCTTCCTCAAGAAGCTCAGCATAGGCCTGCAATGAAACCAAGCAAGCTCGGATATTGCAAGGACCAAACTGAAATAGTTAAAATAGGTTCCTTTGTACCTCACCCCTCACCAGAATACAAATTGAATTGCCTACAGAATATATAAGTTCCTATTCTTAAGCCATGTAAGAATCAATTCATGCATTACACCAAGCTAGTTCATAAGATATAGAATAACTTCGGCTTAACCACAAAGTTGAGTCAGTTTACAATCAGATGCTGGTTACCATTCACTCTTAGCAAAGGTTTCGTATATTTCTTTCAGTGGTGAAAATAAAGTTAATCTTGTCAATTCATAAACTATACCTCACACCATACAACTTAAAGAGTCCTTTTCTCTTAGTGATACCAACTGAATCTCATGAGACTAGAAAATTACCATCTGATAGTGCTCGTTCTTATGCAGCATGAATACCTGACGCTTGTAACGTATACTTTTTGAGGAGAAGAAAAAAAGAAGAAAAAAGACTTCAACTGTTTGAAGAAGGGAATGTTATAATATCAATACTCCCCTTGTCATCTAAAATGTTACCATACAAGTATGGTTGCATGACCTACTTAGTATAAGCAGCCACTTTACAAGTGGAATTCATCAAGAAGGTTATCACAACAGGAAAACTAATGGAACAAAAGACCCAATTAATATGGTGCAGAAGTGTGTATATGCTATTTTTTTACAGCTGCATATTCTATGCACTTTTCAAATTTGGAGAAGTGAAAATATGGTCTCCACATGTGTATAAATGATGGGGTTGGTGATGGATTACAAGGACAAGAAAACAAAATAGGCTGAATATCTGTCACAAAAATCCCACAGCTAGAAGATACCTTGGCTTCCTGCTTATTCGGAATTGTCTCAAATGCAATTATGTCAGCACCTGCTTCAGCTAGAATTTGAACTCTTCTCCTATGGAAGTCTTTCAGAGTTTCCGAAGTGACTGTGTCACCATATATTCCACTGTAAAGCAAGAAAAGAAAAATATATAATACTTGAAATCGTTATGGAAAAGTATTGTTTCAAAATCATAGAAGCGTCAAATTTCCACAAATATGCCACAAATTCTACTGAATTCGTCAGTCAGGTTTAAACGATTCATACAATCCAACCTAGCCTATGTATTCAAGCAGATTGAAAACACCATGTTAGAATTGTGAAGTCTTGGAAAATCATTTTCCCATTAATACTAGAAAAATGCTATTACCATGTGCAGGTTGGACACTTACAGTTTTTCCACCTTCAATCCAATTCTTGTTACGAAATATTCAGGTGTGATACATATTAATAATGAGAAAAATCAATTAGCCACTCATTTCAGTGGCATGTTTCTGTGTGATAATATGAATCCTACTAAACCAGCAAAACAGAACTGGGAATCTGTGAAACTTGAGGAGAAGAATAGTTTGTCGCCCCCATGAACAGATCCAAGAACAAATGGAAAATTATGAACCAACTGAAAGGAATAATGTTAGACAAACTCTTGATAACTTATCCATCAAGATATATATCCCCATATGACACTCAAGTAGGTTAGGATTTTCTTGTCTACAACTAAGCCAGGCAAAATAACTGCAGAATCTCAAGTAATTTTAAGTGAAAAACTAAACATAGAAGAGACATTGGAATCATCAATTAAGAATGCAAGAAATCAGTGATCACCAAATGAGCTCACCTATATTCAGATCCATCAGCCAGGTAAGCTCCATAACTTCCCACTGAAGCTGCAATAAGGACTGGACGTTGCTCTGGAACGTTTCCCTTTCCTGAAACATCCCAATGACCTTTGGCAGCTCTGTCATAATATATATCCCGTGCCTGGCATGCTATTTCAACACTTTTTCTAAGTAAAGCTTCACCTTCACCTTTAGACATGCCCTTAGCCTCAAAACCTTGAAGGGTGGCCTGCCTCATCCACAAATCATTTAAAGATTTTCCATTTTATTGGACACGATTATTTTTCAGTTCAGTGTATGCTTACCTGATAAGATGCAGATATTATTATATTTGCACCAGCTTCAAGGTAATCCAGGTGTACCTGACACATGAAATCCGTCACTAAATTAAGAGTAAAAGAAGGAATACATTATAACAATTATGCTACAATGTCAACAAAGTTACACCTACATAGTTAAGGAGTGTCTTCAGAGTGTTTATATATATATATATATGTGTGTGTGTGTGTGTGTGTATATATATATAAAAGATGAAAAGGAATAAAAGATGAGAAGGAAAAAAAACGAAGCCAGTTTAATGTTTCTGATGCTGCTTCTTTTAGAGGGCTCATAATCCTCAATACCAATCACATCATGATCTGTTATTCAGAGCATTTATATACTCTTTCAGGTACAAGAAGTTATCACCAGAATACTGCCGACCTTAATAATACAATGTAGAAAAGCAACACAGTGCTATTCCAGGGAAAGTTCCAATCAGATGCTTGATAATATCTTCTGGGAATAAATCTACAACTCACTGAACCACGTTACTAGCCTCTCTCAGAAGGCGGATGGTTCCTAAATCATGCTAGTCCCATAACATACTGAAGACGCTCTATACGTTACACCCATAATCGCCAAGCAAATGACATAGTGAGCTCTTATAACCATGAGATCATTTTGAATATGTTTCCAAATGCGTCCAAGAAGCTCCACGATAAGTCAAGAAAAGTCATAACAATATTTACAAATCTTGTGAAAGATAAATCAATTTTTACCATTTTGAAGGAAAATTGACCATAACTGGATAAAATAAAACAACATGTTCAGATATTTTCTTCCTATTTAGAAGTTGTAGATTTCTAGCGGAGACTTATTCCTTTCTCTAGGAAAACTAGTAATAATTCTCAATTATCGACACCTAGATTTTCCTGCATCCCATGTTTTCATGTCAAATCTTATAGTTAGCGAACTGATCATGATTAGTTTAGCAAGTTAAAAGTTACAAGCGAGAACGAAATGATCTTGATTCTTTGCTCAAACATTGATATGTGCAATTAGAACAACTAAACCGTAGAAAGATCTGGTAACTTCGTCATACCCATATGTATTTAAAACTTGAAAATAAAGCTTCATACTTTCACACTTAACAATTTGAAACATTATATTACTACCTACTCGGATTAATTGAAGATTCCATATTTATCCCTAGCTACCTTAAAATTCCAGCATGTGATCTGTTATAAACGCCAAATTAGGTCCAATAAACAGAACAATATATGGAAATCATGGGACCACACCGACAATAGACCCCCACCAACCTAAGCTGTTCGCTTAAAACAATTTATCATGTCTTAACATGGTGTACGGGTCTACTAGTAAACATAGAGAGTTTCTTAAAAATCTTGGCTTGTATGGAGCGTCCATCTATCATGACCATATATTAGTTGTCTAGAGAATAGAACATGCAGAGGTGGATAGGCATCCTTTGACACGTGACCCACGCCAAAAAAAGCCTCAAAATTAAAGATAAAATAAAAACGACTATTTAATAAAATAAATTGTTTTTATAATTTTATTCATAAAAAGATGATTTACAAAATATATTATTTTTAGAGATATTATAAAGAAATGATAAATTAAAAATATTATTTTTTATTATGTTTAAATATAAATATATTTTTAATTTTAAAATATATAAAAATAATAATTATCTTTAATTTTAGAGTGCATGTTATTTTTTAGGCCACTATAGATTCTTTATTATTCTTTTATTTCATAAAAAAATATAGTTAAAAGTATAATAATTAATATTAATAAAATAATAATAATAATTTAATATTTTTTGAATCATTTTATATTATTACTTAAATAAATTATTTTTTTGACAAAAAAAATTAAAAAATAAATTATTTTTGTGAAACATATAGTAAGTAAGCTATTTACTACGATTAATATCAGATAGAATCATAGAAAAAACTCATATGAATAGCCAATTAATAAGAATCAAATGATACCAAAAATTTCAACTTTTAGTCATTTAAAGTAAACATTAATCATAACTGAAAATCGGAAAAGAAGAATATTTTACTACGAAAATTGAAACGGAGAGAGTACGTACCCTTCTGATGAGGTCAGGGGAACTAAGGAGGCATTTGGCGCTCCAGAGAGGGTCATTAAGGTCAGCACCGTACCGTTCCAGCTCCGTCGCAAGCCCACCGTCGATAACCGCATAGCCGCCACATTTCCGGAGGAAATCTTCCATAACTGTTGCTTGTTTCACGGTAGCAGTATCGTTGATCCCCACTTTTGGAGGATATTTTTGTTGGAATGCTATTATATATGGATAGATATAGAGGTATATATGGGATTTAATTAAGAAAGTACAGATAGATATATATATATAGTAGGGACACTTCAATGAAAGTGATGACACTTCAGATGATAGCAGAGGAATGAAAAATTATACTCTTATATTAAATTTTTTATGAGTCATTGTATATTTTAAATTTCTAAATAAGTTTGATAGATTAATAAATTTTCTTTAATTATAACATTTTATTTTTTTAAGGAAAATTTTTTCTAATCAGTTCTAAATAGATACTCTCTCCGTTTCAAAAAGAAATAATGTCGGGTATCTTTTTCTTTATTTTAAAATGAATGATGTATGCACATATATGTCAATAAAGCATGTGATGTATGTTTAAAAAATAAAATTTTTATAGAGATACTTAAATTTTTGTGACTCAAAATCTTTCTCTCATCAAAAGTGATTTTTCTTAATTTGCAAACTTTAGATATTTTAGTCATTTTTTTTTTTTGAGATTGAGGAAGTATATGACATCTTAATTTTTAAAATAAAAAATATATATATTGTAAGAACCCAATATTTTTAACATGTTATGAAATTTATTTATTTTTAACAGTATGATATTTTGAGGATAAAATAAATTGTAGGGTGCTAAATGCAAATATTAGTTTTCGACAAAAAGAATGTCAATGTTAAATTTATGCAATATTTATTTTCGTACTGTGTGCCGCAAAGTATTTGTGGACCCCACAACGAAAAACGCGTGGACCCCACAACCGAAAATGTGTGGACCTCATTAATATTCGTCGGACGACTTTTGAAATGCCCTAAAACTCAAATGGTCAATAATTGTTGGTTTGTCACTTTCCACTATATTATTATTACAACAAAGATTGCAATAATAATATAAATAATTGTGTATAGATATATATACTTGATGTTGATGTATTATAAATAATTTTCTACGATCAGTGTTAGCAATTATCAAATATACTTTTATTATTTTAGAGTATGGTATAGTTGGATATATGAAAATAATTGTGATATAGCATAGCTGTCAGATAAGAAATAATTGCAGAAGTCAGTGGACAAATTATTAAATTTACTGTATAGGATGCTTATGAAGTGCTTGAAGAATTATTAGTAGAAAATATATTATACTAGTAAAGTATGAACTTTAATTATTAAGTGACTGATTTTGGATAAGTATAATGATGGACGGTTGATTAAGTGTGAAATTTCTGAGTGATGGAAATTGTTGCAAATAAAATAGCTATGTAATTTGATTCATGAGGGTTGGAGTATAAGAGACGCTTGGTAAAAGAAGATTCATGGGTAAATATTAAAATTGTCGGATGAAGATTTTAGTCTTATTATTATTTTTCAAAAAGTATGAAATTATATTTTGGTATTTTATGATTATTTTTCAAAAAGCATGGGATAAGACTTTGGTCTTATTATTATTTTTCAAAAAGTATAAAATTAAATTTTGGTATTTAATGATCATTTTTCAAAAAGCATGAGATAAGATTTTTGTTTTATTATTATTTTTCAAAAAGTATGAAATTAAGTTTTGGTATTT
>JAUMHB010077110.1:0-12501 GCA_032359685.1 Pittosporum tobira | reverse complement strand
ATGGGATAAAGTAATAGAAATTTGGAAAAGTAATGTTTTAAATCATTATTTAGCAAAAGATATTGAACATGAACCTATAGAAATGATACGATATTTAGAAACTTATTTAAGCGGAACTTCAAAGGCTATTTGGGAAGCATATAAAATCAATTATCCAAATGATTTTAAAACCTGGATAAACCTAGGGTTGTATCTCTAGAGGCCTAGTTGAGGGTAGGAGCCCGTGTTAAAGCTGTGAGTGTGCCCAAGTAGGTTTAAAAATATTAATAATCTCATATTGTCATAAGCCATTAGGATGAAAATCCAAGTTAATGTATCCTAAAATTATTTTAATAAGCCAAACCTCAGGTTCAATAGTGAGGCCCAAACCTTCTCGTTCTCTCGTGTTAGAGAGACCCCCGAACCTTCTCTTTCCCTCGTGTTAGAGAGACCCCGAAGGTCATACAACCCTAGGTTTATTAATATTTCACTCATAAGATCAAAGCGTAATGATATCCTAAAATATTTCAAAAACAAGATATATAAACATAGAAGAACAATTAAGAATATACATGAAAACATGAATTAAAATTTTTTTGGAGAGACATACCTTAATTAAATAGTCGAAAAGTTCCCTTTCGGGAGTTCCCTAAAACTTTTATATATATAAAGAGTGTATGTTACAAGAGGGGCTCAACAAATGAGCTGTTTATTCTACTAGTTTTCTAGAGAGAGCTTTTTCCATGCTAGTCGCTCTTATCTCTGAGAAACTTTCAATAATGAGAATGAAAGAAAACTAGCCCTTATATAGATGGTGCCATGGACTTACAAATAATTTATAAAGTTTACAGGTCTTGACGCAAATTTTGAATTATTGATTCTTTTTACAGGCAGCATATCATGTGCGTCCATATTTGAGTGAGTCCTTTGCAGTATACTTTATGAAAAGCAGATTCCTTGGCTTTTGTCGATTTTTGAAATTTCTGTTCATAACTTTTGAGTCATCATCCTTTTCTGTAATAAAGTAGATTCTTGCCAGTCTTTTTGGTTATCCTTTGTGGAATGATTTTGCGTAATGCGTAAAAAAGCTTATTCTTCAAAAGATTTTTGTATTCTTCCAATGCTTTGTCCAAAAACCTTTGAATCATAATTACATTGCAGCAGATTTAATCTTCTTTTTTAATGGAGGTGTCAACATCGTCTTTGTCCATAGAGTGTTCTGATCCGTATTTGGTATCAAACACTTTGTTAAACAGATCTTCAACATAAGATTTGAGTAGATTTTCATTAATGTATTCCTTATGGACAAAAGTCTCACAACTTTCAGTAACTTTTTCTTTTCCTTTTGAACTGGATGGTATTGAAGTTTCAGAATCATTTTTGATTTTCATTTCTAAAATAATTTTGTGCAAATTTTCATTGTCTTCTAAAAGATTTTGGTTGTATTTTCGAACACTTTCAAGTTCAAGGTTTAAATTTCTTATGGTTTTTTCCATAACCATACAGTGATCACATAATAGAATTTTTGAAGGAGTGTCATGAACGATAGAAGATATATTTGGGTTAGTTCGAAGACTTGGAGCAAGATAATAAGTTGGTCCAAAATGTTTTCTTGTTGTGTCAAGGGCTTCGGATAGTGTATGATAACCCTTCCAAACTGGTTCATCAAAATTTTGGATAGATTTAGCAACTTCGGGCCAAGTATGAAAGACTCCTTTTAAATGACCTTTAAAGACTATGTAGAAAAAAAATTTGTCTTTAGTTTTAATTTGAAGGTCTTCTAGATAATAGAATAATTCCATGAAAATGAGCAACGAAAATTCCTTCTACAAGGTTTCTACCGAATTTCATAACCGCAACTTCTATCCAAATAAATTGCAATAATCAAAAGACAATATTAATTCTGAACTATGAAAAATACAATATTTTAATAACTAATTATTTTGTTTTATTTATTTTAATTTATTTAATTTGGTTTTAAAAAAAAAAACACAGAAAATTTTGGTCGAGTCCAATTCGGCTTTTGAAAATCCTACCAAATTGTACTTAAAACCCGAACTTGACCCATTCTAGAAAGTCAAAATCCACCCTTTTGTCTCATACGTCTCTTCTCTTCAGTGCTCATCAGCTAAGATGAGCGAACGCGACAGGGAAAGAGAGAGAATTCGCGACTACCGTGATCGCTCCCGTTCTCGTTCCCTAGACCGCTCCTGTCGGCACCACAGCCGCCACAGCACTCCTTCCCCTGACCGGAAGCGCCACAAGCACGGCGAGAGCAGCGAGAAAGACTAGCGTTGCGATGCCGCTGCAGCGGTGTCGGAATTCGTCGACGGCATCGTGAAAGAGAAGAAGCAACTGAAAGAAGAGGTCAAAAATGAAGACGTGGAGATGGATCCGGATGAGGTCGAGATGATGAAGGTGATGGGCATTCCGGTAGGGTTTGATTCGACAAAGGGGAAGCATGTGGATGGTAATGATGTTAGTGGAGTGAGAGCGGTGACGAAGAGGATGCCTAGACAGTATATGAATCGTCGCGGTGGGTTTAATCGCCCTTTGCCTGCTGAAGTGAATCGTTGAATTTGATTGATCCCGTTGAGGTTAGGGTTTTGCTCTCTCATACTGTTTTAGTGGTTCTGTTGTTTTTCTAGGGTTTTTTGCAAATTTGATTGATTGTCTATTAATGGATAATTTGATGGGGAAACATTAGCAACTTTGTTAGTTTTGTGGAATTATTTTGCTCTTTTATTGCAATTAGCAACACTAGCAACAACATCTTCAGAGACTAAAGTTTAAGTTATTTTCATCATTATTAGCTGCTGAGTGATACCTGGGTAGTAGAAAATCTGTACATCGTCAGTGGATCGTGGTTATTTTTGTTTTATATTTGGGATATATACTTAACTTTATGAAGGCTACGTGACAAATGTAGAACATCAAAAGTATGACTTAAATTTTGTTCAAGAGGGAGCATTGGAACCTTTAGGTATTGAGGCTTAATGAGAGAATCGGATACATAACTTTTGTAATAGGAATTTAATAGCTTATCAAAAACATCTATTTGGGAATCATTCCTGTTCTCAGCAACATAAATCATAACTGACTAGGAGAAAATTTTACTCTGTGGTACTAGGGAAGCATGGCAAAAATTAGGCACAATGCCCGTAGAAGAAGCAATGGAGAAGTATATTGCAGTTGTAATCGAGCTATGTCCTACTTGGTCTGCTGGTGCACCTATTGTGAGATCATTATTTTTCTCTATATAGTATGCTGTAATGTGATATCACAGCAGATATGCTAAGCTTATACTCTTTTTGAATTTTGCTTGCTTGCTTTCTTAATGCTCATAAGCGAAAAGGTGGAGATGGTAGTGATGCACCATATATGGATTCTAAAGGACCAATGGGACCTGTATTCAACACCTATGTTTACGAGGAAGAATCTGGAAATGAGTTGTAAGGTTCTTCATTTTTTTTCTAATGTACAGGATTGCTAATCTATATGGTTCATGTGCATCCGAAGAGTGGCCCTAAACTCCTAGGAAAGTATGCCTATTATACTTTATAGGTGTTTGTTGATGTCTGAATCCCATCTTTTATAGAAAAACTGTAAAACGTTAGGACACGGTTGATATTAGTCCTTAAGTTTATTCCCAGTGTGTTGATTTTATTGCATTACATAAGCCCTATCTTCTTACCTCTGAGTTTCTATGTTAGGGATATGGAAATTGTTAAGTTTAATCAACTCTTAAGGTTTCTTATTTTCTCATTTCAGGAAAATGAATGCCATACATGCGTTCGCAATAGAAGGAAAAGTGGAGAACTTGTTTAAATGTATAGAGAGCAGTGTTTCAGTGGATCTTAAGGGTTTGTGTTTCAAATCTCTTGTTTATTATATTTTAAACAGCTTAAATTGATATATCTATTGTCAGATCTAGAGTTATTCAAGGTAATTAATTTCTCATATATGATCCTAGTTTTCTCTATTGTAAATTGATTCTAGGTCAAGCTGAAGCACTTGATTATGAGAAACATGTGTTACTCAGTTTTAATTAGTTTTAGAAAGTTCTTTTGGACCTTCAGTGAGTGTTTTTGCAAATTGCGGAACTTCACGTTCTTTTTTCTTGCTTGAAAGATAACTAGATATCCTGGCCTTTTGATATAATTTTGTGACTTCTTGCAGATAGTGAAGGTCGAACCCCATTGCACTGGGTTGTAGATCGTGGTCATCTTAGTCTTGCATAAGTGCTTGTAAGCAAAAATGCTGATGTAAATGCGAAGGTCACATATAGAGACCATTATTCTTTGTGTTGGATGGAGAGGAGAAATAGGGATTTTGGTTTTTCTATTGTCTATTTATTCTCTGTATAGGCCTTTTGATAGGGTTTTTCTATTTTTCATATTTTTAAATAAAAAAAAACTTGTATCTGCAGATAGGAGATCTAGGTGGCATCGTGGGTTGGCATGACCATAATGATGAATGTCTTTGTGGCTGGGTAAGGGCTTCATGCATGGCATTTTGACTAATTAATAAAATGATCTTAATTACTTAATTTGCATTGTTATATAACTTTACAACTAATTAAGTGATTTTGATTGATGAATCAATTACACGCAGGCCAATTTCTGAAGCATCCATGAACCCGGCAAGGAGCATTGGACCGGCAATTGTTCAGCATGTTTACCAAGGACTCTGGGTGTATATAATTGGACCCATAATTGGAACCATAGCCGGAGCATTTGTCTACAACTTGATCAGATTCACTAACAAGCCGATTAGTAAATTAACAAAACGTGAGTTGTTTATGAAATGTAATCCAACTTAGGCTTGCTTAATCATAATTTAGATTTTGAACCATTTGAGATAAAAGGCAGAATTCTATGTAATTAGATCGAGCTTTATTAATTTGTATAAGGTAGTTTGTTGATGTTTCTATGTACATGTATTTAGTATTATTCATTCTTAAACTAGTATAAATTTTGTTTGCGATTCGATTTATTAGTAGAATAGTGATATTTTCTTGTATATATATATTATGAATTAATTATAGAATAAATTAAAACAAAAAAGTAGTATATATACCTGTGGTTGACATAAGGTTTTTTAATACTGTTGTATTCGTTGCAATTATTTAAGAAAGTGTTGCAAAAGAGCAAAAATTTGGCGGTTGTGGTTGTTATTGCCTCTATACATACGATCAATTACCGTTGTAATTTATTTTGGAGAGTTGCAACGGCCAACAGTCGTTGCAATAGCCGGAGGAGTTGTTGCAATTGAGCAGAATCTTGGGGCTAGATGGCCGTTAGTATAGGATTTATACTAACAGTCACTTCTCGTAGCTATTCAAATTTAAGGGTCGAAGTCGTTGCAATAGGGAAAAAAATTATAATTGTAAACAAATACCTACGCCTTCTGTAGAAACGGGAGGTGGCCGTTGTTATTGGATATAGCAACGGTCTTTTGGTATATAGAAAAGGCTGTTGGCCATAACTATAGCCCTGTTTTCTGGTAGTGGACACAACCTGAGAGTTTTACATCTCCAGAAAATACTGGAAAGATATGTAAGTTTCAGCGATCCATTTATAGATTGAAGCAGGTATCTCGGAGTTGGAACATTTGTTTCGATGAAACAATCAAAAAGTTTAACTTTATTAGAAATGAAAAAGAACCTTGTGTATACAAGAAGTTTAGTGGAAGTGCAATTGTTTTCTTAGTACTATACGTGGATGATATACTTCTAACTGAAAACGATATTCCCACGCTTCGATTTGTAAAGATGTGGTTGGGAAAATATTTCTATATGAAAGATATGGGATAAGCAGTCTATATCTTGGGAATTATGATCTACATAGATAGATCAAAGAGACTTATTGGACTTAGTCAAAATTCGTACATTAACAAAGTCCTAAGTAGGTTTAACATGCAAGATTCCAAGAGAGGTTTTCTTTCGATGTCACATGGCATAAGTCTTAACAAGACTCAGTGTCCCTCAACACAAGATGAGCGAGATCGCATGAGTAAAATCCCATATGCATTTGCAAAAAGATCAATCATGTATACCATGTTATGTACTTGTCCTAATGTTGCTAATGCTCTGAGCATAACAAACAGATACTAGTCAGATATAGGAGAACAACATTGGATAATAGTCAAAAATATCATAGTACTTGAGAAGAACTAAGGATTTGTTCTTGATCTATGGAGGTGAGGAACAACTTATTGTAAATGGTTACACTGATGCTAGTTTCCAAACAGATAAGGATGATTTTCAATCAAAATTTAGGTTTATCTTTTGCCTGAATGGTGGAGTGGTTTGCTAGAAACGTTCCAAGTAGAATACAATTGTTAATTCTACAACAAAAGCTGAGTATATTGCTGCTTCGGAAGCATCAAAGGAAGCTGTATGGATTCGAAAGTTCATTGTTGAACTAGGTATTAGTCATGACGGTTTGAATCCAGTGGATCTCTATTGTGATAACAATGGAGTCATCGCATTGGCTAAGGAGCCTGTCTCATCAGAAAACTAAATACATACTCGGGCGTGATCATCTTATACGACATTTTATTGAAAGAGGTGATGTGAAAATATGCAAGATTTCTACGGAATTAAACGTTGCTGACCCATTGACTAAGCCTCTCACACAACCTAAATATGAGTGTCATTTTAAAGCACTAGGTCTTAAATACTTTAGTGATTAATCTTAGTGTATGTGGAATTGTATTTGACTTAATTTTCATTAATAATAAATTGTTGAGTTTATATTTAATTCAATTTTTAGTTAAATATGAAGGATTGTCCCATGAATATTATATATCTTTAATAGAGCATCAAATACGTGATTTGATTGTGAAATTCTATTATATATGTGGATATAATTATTCTAAATAAGTTCATAGTCGATGATCATTAATTATTGGGAAATTAATGATTATTAAGACTAGCATGTAGACTAACTGATAACCAAGTTTCACAAGTCATGAATATGAGAGATTAAGTTAATCACATGGATACATGTTAAAGAATATTGTATTGGACCGACCCGCTATAAGAAAACTGCGATGATTGTTATATATATGTCATCAGTTGTTCTTATCACAACTACTGAGTATAGTCCTTTTACTTGACCTTGCCACGGTTTCCTACATAAGGATTAATATGTCTTGACATTATCAAACGTCAGCCTATGTCAGGTAACTATAACGATATTGGTTGGGTATGTTATGAAACATGTAGAGGAATGTGTGTAAGTAAGATGGTATTTGTCCCTCTCATATAACGAGAGAATGATATTTATAGGCCTCTCGATTAGTTAAGACTGTTAAATGTATAACCATGCTCAAACGAGTTGAGTTAATCGTTTGCTTAAACAGTCTAAATATGGTATTGAGAAATATGAGATTGAACCATATAAGGATGACAATATTTTTGCCTTATGTTCAATCGTGATATCTTGTGACAAAGGGATTACGCATAAATGATTGGTTCTAGTGCAAGTGGGAGATTGTTAGTGGTCTGCTATTTGGTCAAATCATAAATCGTACTATATTATTAGTTGTGGATAAAGTTGTGTCGAAAAACCAACTTTCACCTAACTTATGTAGTTATAATATTTTGCTAGAGGCCGCTTATAACTTGTGGGCCGAAAAAGAGTTTTGGTCCCACTGTTAATGTTAAGTGAACCTATAGGGTCGTACACTTAGCGAATTAGGCTTATAATGTAATGGGCCTGACAGGTAGGGTCTTCTTGTTCTCTCTTATATCTCTAATTAAAAGGGGCGGATTATAAATAAAGGGATATATGCCTTTTTCGTGATAACCCTAATCACTGCAAGGTTGAGAGACTTAGAGGGAAGGAAACCGGAGAACTGCGCTAGCACGCACAAGGCTTGGGCTCAGTTAGTGTGTGTGGATACCAGTAGGGGCGTGACAATTAACACGCTGATCTAGACGCAACTGTTCTTCTCATCTTTGTCAAAATTCATTCAAGTATAATCAAACTTATATTTCGGTTTCAATATACGCATGGTTCTTGGGAATCGGATAAATTATTTTAAAATTCCTCATCGATTTTTGATCTAAAACCCTACAATATATGCATGGGATGATTTAGGGTCCGAAAATGGATAATATGCAAAACAAATGGAGGTTGTTGGAAATGAATGATGTTAAAGTTACGAATAAGAAATTATTTGATATATTAAGAAATTGTTAAGTGGAAACAAAGGCAAAGAATTGGCAAAGGTATTCTTGGAATAAGTAAGGTGACAAATGTTACGCCTCGGTCTCCGTATAACTACTATTCCTCCAAACCGGTTGTAAAAAATACATCTCCTTAACCAACTTCACAATACCATAATAATTTTTTTTCTTAATAATGCAGCGGAAACTCCAATTAATTTACAAAATAGTTATTACAAATGTTACATCCGACAAATTGCTCCACAACTCTATTCGTCTCGGCCTAGACAAGTCTCTAGTTCCGCCACTTCCACGATCTCTTGCTAGTTTACCGAGTTAAATAACTACAAAAATAATTAATTGAAAACAAGAATAAGCGACTAATGCTCAGCAAGTCCATCTTCCTCAACGCTAAAAACATGACTAAACAAAATATTTTAAAAATATTTTCATGCATCCCATAATAAAATTATTTATTGCAAACATGCAATGCACATGATTCCTACTTTTCTCATTTTCCGTTTCATTATTCATTTGCCCAGTCTTCTTCTTAGACTGAACCTCTCATAAATATTCATTCGCTCAATCTGTTTTGTAGACTGAACCTCTTATAGGTATTCATACTTTTAGGTTTTCTTTTTATTAGTATACACAATGCAAAATACTTTTTAAATTCTTTTCAATGCATTTGCCAAAGCTATATGCCACATTTAATGCACCAGAAAATATTTCATACATTCACATCATTCCATGCTATGTACATGGAAGAACAAGAACAACTGTACGTAAAAAGAGGGGCGAAAAATGCACTGCCTTGTTGCGCTTCCTTTACCGTTCAATTACCTTTGTTAGCACTTGCACTTATTCTTTTCCTTAAAACATTTATTATAATCATAAATAACCTTACGTTAATAACCTTGTTAACTTTCATGGCTATTGGTTCCATTCGATCCCTTTATTCATCTAATATCATATTTGGAATCCATAAAGTGCATTAAACTTGTATACGTTCAACTCATGCTACAAAATTCTCTCAGTACTTTGACCATCATGACCAAATTTTTCACTTTAAAGACTTGAAATAGGTTCAAAAATAACTCAATTCGGACTTATAACTAAGAACTTATGGCTTTTCAAAGTTTAGTAGCATTCCAGAAAATTTTCTCTATTTTGACTTTACAACAGTGTACTTTGAGAATTTTAAAAAACTACTAAATGACCTTCAAAAATGATGAAAATTTACATAAACACTCTAAACATGCTCAAATATTTCCAGAAATATTTTTATGAATTTTTTATAAGCACATTATTTTTCATATCTTCCCAAACTTAACTGAACATCCAACTTCCTTTGTTTTATATTCTCTATACTTTCTGTACTTAAACAAACATAATTTATTTTGTATAGTTACTATGTTTTAATAGACCTTTACAAAAAATAAATTTTATAAGATACGTTTAGGGACTAGAATCACTCAATTTGGATTTATAATGAAAAAGATATAGCCTTTCAAAGTCAGACCAAAACGAGGCACTATGTTTCTGCAAAAAATATATAGCAGTCCCTTTCCAACAATTTTAAAAAATACCAAATCAACTCCTAAAATTACTAAACTTGGTGTAAATCATATAAACATGTTTAAATACTTCCATAAAAATTTTCAAGTCCATATCACAAACCAATTAATTTTCGTCCATTTTATGAACAGTAACTAGTGGCCAAATTCTAAATTTTCAGCATATACCAAAATGGTTTCTAACTTCTTTTAATCCTTCCCAAGCCCTCACATGCATATCAAAGCATAATCACACCATCTTTAACACTAAATATACATCTTAATCCATTATTTTCATACTATGATCATACCCTTTCTCCTAGCAATCCCCACAACACAAACAAACACCATTAACCTCAAAATAAGGTTCCCATCCTCCATTATAACAACCATTAACACATGTCATTACTATCACTATCATATATCCAATCTCAATTTCATCATTACTAAGCATAATCAAGAGAAATTATTGAGCCAAGTTGGGAGTTTATCCTTGTAGCTTTCAATATTCACCAAAAGGTACTTGATCTTCCAAGCTCCAAATCTCCCTTGGGTCTCCTTCAAATCTAGCTTCTCCAAGCTTTCTTTGCTCCCCAAACTAATGGTATCCTTGGTTAATCTTACTGGGGTTAGGGTTTAATATACTTAAATTTGCTTGATAAAGATGAGAAGTGCTTGATTTTTCTTGGTTTGGCCAAGGGTTTTGGCTCGGCCAAGGGTTTTGGCTCTTACTTTTCCTTTTCTGTTGCTAAAATGATAAGTTAGAGAACAAAAGAGAAAGTGTGAACTTAGCTCCCCAAATCCATGACTACCAAGTGTGGAGTGTGGTCTTAATTTTGTCCATTATATGAGCTCTTGGTTGGTGGAAGTAATGGTTCATATGTTGGCTAAGTATCTCGTCTCTTATTTGGCCAACAAGGCGCTTTGTATGGGTGCTTGTAGGTATGGCCAACAAGGCTCCTTCTAGAATGCTCATGTCATCTTAATGATGCCACTAGGGTGATGTCATTGATTGCATCATCTTGTGACATCACATTGTCATCCGCTCGTGTCATTACTTACATCACCTTGATGATGTTATCATGGTGATATCATAGCTTACCTCACCTTGGTGACATCATAGTGCTTACATCACCCCTTTCCTCATAAATAAAAATGTAAATCATCTTTAAAAATAATATTAATAACATTTTCCCCATTTTCCCTAAATTATCCATCACAAGTAAATTTAAATTCCTTATTTAATTTTATTCCCAAAGAAAGTTCAAATTCCTCATGGAAAATTCTATTCCAAGGTTTAAATTGATATGCTCCAATGTCATTTATCAATAATCTCACCATTCATTTCTTGCTTCAATAATCCCAATAAATAAAATTTCATAATTCTTTATTTTTGAATTTTTGGGGTGTGACAACAAAAACAAGTACACTTTCTCACCTTGTTTTATGTAGAAATTTCTTTGTTTCATGGTACATGCTTTAAATGATTAAATGTGAAGTTTATTCTTATTTACAAATGTTTGCAAGAAAAATATGAAAGTTATTTTCTATGAAAATGTTTGCAAGTAAATTGAAAAGTTTTTCAGATAAATTTTCAAGTATGTCACCTGAGTTAAATACTGCGGAGAAAATTCCATGGTTGGAGGTAAATGGTCGTATGTATATGTGCCATGGAGGTTTCCCACTCAATTTAATTGAGTGGAGGTAATATTTATGCATGGTGTGTTAAGGTCTATGCCATACTAGTATAAACTATAAAATAAATACTTTTGCTCAGCTGAGATAAAAGCTTAGTAGAGGTGTGGAGGATATAACTCGGGCGTACTAATTTTATCCAAAGTAAGATCAAAGATTTCTACTTTATTTATATTAATAAAACGTACCAATAATGATGGAATCCACTGTATACTCATGGATTCAAAACGATTTATATCTTAAAGTGATTTTAAAGTTCAAAGTGTTTTAAGAAAATTATTTTTGTGAGACCCCGAATTTTTATGAATAATTAATAATATAAACTTTCCTCTTATGATGTCCAGTAGAATTATTTTTTGCGACGCTACGTTTCAAAAAAATTGAGTTAAAATAATAATATAATGACCAAGGATATTTTGGTCATTTTGATAAAAGTTATGCTCAAGTGCGTTCTGGTCATTTTGACAATTATTATGCCCAAGGGCATTTTGGTTATTTTGACAAGTGTTATGCTTGAGGGCATTTTAGTTATTTTGACAAAAGATATAGCCGAGGGTATTTTGGTTATTTTTGGTAAAAGTTATGCCCAGGGCCATTTTAGTCATTTTGACCCGAAAGTTAAAAATTGTGACACCCCGGTTCCGTACACCCTGTGAACCGGTCGTCAACTCCTCTTCCGACTTCACACTTAAAATAAATTACAATTATTTCTTAATGACTTGGCAGCGGAATTAATTAATATTACAATTTATCTAAGAATAAATAAAATGTTCAATCAATTGAGTTCCCTCCTTTCAGCTCCTCTTCCTCGGGCTAGACAAATCCCCAGCGACAATCTCATTCCACTTTATCTCTAGCTAGTTCTCGATCTGATTTTTATCTAACTGCAATAAAACATTTAATCATAGCAAGGGTGAGCGAATAAGCTCAGCAAGTACAATACTCTCAAGGCTAAAATACATAACAACATATCTTAACGTATGGAAATTTGTAACAATTCATACATAGAATCCATAAACTTTATAAATGAATTTAATAACGCTACCACGATCTACGAGCAAAATGTAAATCGTGCAAATATTGCAAAGGAAATGA
>JAUMHB010077099.1:0-10605 GCA_032359685.1 Pittosporum tobira | reverse complement strand
TGGGATCCACCAATACTTTGTCAGCTATGCGATGAATCGTTTGGGAACGAATATTCTCTAAAGTCAATGTTGACATTTATTTGTCGAAAATATTTGCACTTAGGACCTTATAGTTTATTTTATCTCCACTAACACCATATTATTTAAACTAAATAAATTTCATAAAATACTAAAAATATTGGGTTCTTACACAAGGCACGGGAGATGGTTTCCCGCTTATTGCCACTCATATAGTTAAGAAAATAATCAAACTTTTGGTAGTGTATCTTAGTAGGCTAGACTCAACGCGGCTAAGTGCGAACTATAGCAAGTGACGCAATAAGATTCCATTTAGTTACAAGGTTGAGAATTTTTGTTGTCCTCTTGAGAGATTGGGCTCTCATTGGGAGCTTATATAATTTAATAGTAAACTTATAAGGCTAATAAGAAGAAATTTATAAGCTCGAAACGATTACCTCTCCCATCATCTTAGAGGGCATTTCTAGGTAGAGAGAGGTAGTCTTAGACCATCTTGTCTTTTGATATTTGAAAATTTTATATTAATGTCTTTCATAGTTGCTTTAGTGGTATTCGTAGTAAATAATTTTTTCGGAGATAACATGACCACATACACATGTCACCTAAATAAATTAATATTACTTTTTGACAATAATAATTATTATGATCGAGAGTCGATCCCAAGTTTAAAAAAATAAGTAAATGGTTGCTATATATATATATATATCCCTATCATACGCCTATAAGCTATGATATTTCTCCTAACACGAAACATAATATAACTGCCTACAATAATGTTTAATCACGTGAATCAATCATCAAATTGTCGTACTTGTTGAAACTTTTATTTCAACTCTTTGTTGCCACAATCCTATCCAAGATAGCTTAGTGCACATATCTAATGCAAGTATAGTAGTAGGCACCACTTATTTGTCGAGACCTCCACGCTTGATAATCGTTATCTTTAAGACACTTTACACTTTTCCAATTACCTCCATCCTTGTGACTTGTTTGAATTATGCGGGACTGAGGTATGCTCCAATATCATTTGTCACACACTTAGAGTTCACAAGCTCATGTAGCGTTCCAAGACCATCTCCTAAGCTCAATTTCAACCCACTCTTTGTGACAACTAACAAGAAACAAAATTAAATAATAAATAACCAATATCTTACCCACCAGTATAGATAAATAATGCATTATTAGTGCATATGCAAGGAATATCGGACTCCCACTATAATTGTAAGTCCCCTTGCGTGTATTGGGAAAAATAATCCGTCATAAATGTCAAACCTATATAATGCTTATTGACAATGTAATATAGTTACTACAAAAATATAAGTTTCAGGGTGCAAATTAGTACATATGAAACATTAGAATGTTGACTTGAATATTGGATAAAATTAAAAGGTGAAAATTTTAATTTTACTCCGATGCTATCATACGAGCAAGGCAACACCATCTCACACGTGTGTACCTAAACAAAGCGGGTCTTTTATCATTCCTTCCCGCCAAGGTGTTGAAGTAAATTCTTGTAGACGAGAGAGAGGCAGACTTTCCAGCTCAAAAGTATGGAGTTCAGCGTCAGCGGGAATGCACTGAAGACATTCGCGAGGTCGATCACGTGCCTGGCACGGATCGGCAATGAACTCGCCATTCAAGCGTCTCCTTCTCAGGTACCTACCCTTACCACCTCTACAATTTCTGAACATAAAAATTCGTATTGTAAACAATAAGGAACATTCGGGACGTGCACTACTTAATTAGTACTTTGATTCAGAATTTGAGGGCTCTTTTAGTAATTTAAGCTTACCAATTGTGGATTGTTTGTTGGGTTGGAAATGTTTGGTTATTCTGCTCAAATTGTCAAGGGTTTATGGTATTTAGGGTTTATAGTACTGTTTTAAACCAACAGGATAGTTATCAATCTAGTGGTTGGGTGCACCCAATAGCTTATCTATGTGCATCTAAGTAGGTAGTGGGCCTAGTGAATATGGGTCCACTATTATTAAAATTAAAAAAATAATTAATTAATTAATAGCAGGATTCACAAAAAAGAGACTCATTTCTTTAAAAAGTTTGTTATACAAAAATAGTACTCTAGTATTCGATGACACAATATCCTCAGGTTAACTGTTACAAACTGCTTATCATTCTACTATTGTTAAAACTTAATTTATTATTTTAGGGGCAAGCGTGTAATGAGAACATATCCTTAATATTCACAAATTTTGCAGATGATACTCCTTTTGTGGAACGAAGTGAGTATCTTCTTTGTTGGTTGGGCTGTCAAGGAAGTAGGATACAGTACATTGAAGTTGTGACTATCCAGGCTTAGACTGCCTACCTCCTTTGTCTATCCCAATTGAGTTTTACTTTCTACATTTGGTATATAATTGTTAAGAGAATAGGTGTTTGAAAAGTTTATATGCAAGTGTGTTAGGTGAACCTTGACATTTGTAATACAAAAGGTCAATGTGGATTTTATTTTGAGATAACTTTAATTGATGAAAGAAGCAAATGATTGAAAATACATACTCAGCCATCTGGTTTAGCGTTGTGCTTAAATAAGTTTCATTTGATTTTGGCCTTGGGTAAGGGAATGCTGACGGTTACTAGAACTTTCTCAAAGCTAATATTTCTACATACTTTTGGTTTCCTAGGAAGTAAACTGTTTACATTTTCCAATTTTTTTAACATAACTTAGTAAGATTTACTGTGAAATTTAGGCTAGTTTTTGCTGTGAAATTTCTAGTATGTTCTTGGAGCAAGAGTGATGCAATTCCTTTTAAGAAATTTGAGTGCACAAAAAGAAAGAAAAGATAAATGCTAAAAAGAACTGGCTTGCAATGTTACTTTTCTTTGATCTGTCAAGTATTCCAAGGATGTAATTAATTTTTCCCTTTTAATTTGCAGCTCATTTTTCACAGTCTTAACTCATCAAGGTCAGCCTATCTATCTATCACGTTGAAGCCCTCTTTCTTTGATGTCTATACAGTTTCTGGCACTCAGGTGCACTGCAGTGTGCTTTTGAAGGTACAGTTTAATTTCTATGTATGGTCAGTAGAAAAGTCACTTGATTGAGTAGGTAAACCTTCTGAATTTAATGTATATACAGGCTATTTGTTCCGTTCTTAGGACACCTACTGCAAGTGTCGACCATTTGAGTGTGCTGTTGACTGATCCTGATGCATCTAAAGTGCAATGGACATTGGACTGCAACAATGGTAATACATGTTTGGTGATACTTGTTATAATACTTTTATATTACGTTTGACATTTGCATATAAGAAATTGGTCTGTGGTAATTTGGTAATTTTAGGATTCATGATATTTCAGAAAGCTTAGTCTTTGCATTAGATTTAACATTTTCATATGAGAAATTGGTAGTGATGTGGTAATTTAGTAATTTTCGGATTTATGATGTTGCAGGTATGAGAAAGGCCTATTGGATTACTTGTAATGTCGAACCTGACATACAACATCTATCTCTTGATAGGAGAAGGCTTCCTAGTAGCTTTGTTGTGAGGCCTCGTGATCTCAGCAGATTATTGGCTAATTTCCAGTCCACCCTTCAGGAGATTACGATCATAGCAACATCGCCAACTTCTTTACCCTCGGATGCTTCAAGTGAAATTGGAGGGAAAGCTGTTGAACTTAGAAGTTACATAGACCCGAGTAAAGGTAGGAAGGGCTCTTATTGTGCTTTAATTTTTCTCTGCTGATAATGCTTTGACAAATTTTCATCTTCAAAATTTCAATTGTAGACAATGATTCATTGTTACACACACAACTATGGATAGATCCAACTGAAGAGTTTGTGCAATACCATCACAATGATGATCCCGTAGATGTGACATTTGGTGTGAAGGAATTGAAGGTACCTCAGACAACACTTCACAGGCAAAATGTCTTTATTGCTGCAGACATGTCCTTGTATAATCATATTACGGATAAAAACCAATTGATGAGCCTTCAGTCTCTTATGGATGGCATCTTCTTGTTCACTTAGTAAATAAAGATGGCATAACTAGTCAAAATTGTTGTTTCAGCCATGTGATGGAATCAGATGGATAAAGTGATAAAAAAGAATTAGTTGAATCATTACCAGTTTTTTGGATTATTTGATACATCTGTTCAATTCGTATGTCTCTGTGTCTTTAATTTTTCTGTGAATATCCGAATTGCAGGCCTTTCTCTCTTTCTGTGAGGGATGTGAAATTGATATCCACTTATACTTTGAGAAAGCTGGCGAGTAAGATAATTTTGCTTCATGATCCATAAAATATTCTTTTATTTTGATGCTTCTTCCTTTTTTTCTTTTTTTTCCCCTCCCTTTTATTGTCTTGCATTTCTTTATCTGATGAAGAATGATGCTCATTTAGGAAAGTTTAGGATGGTCAACTAGCTTGCTCAAGTTATACACATCTTAGTTCTGGTGCTTTCTGCATCAAAGTATCTTATAAATTTGCTTACAGACCCGAGCTCGAACAAGGCATTTTGCCTATTAAATTAAAGCCGAGTCAGCTTGAATTGTAAAATATCTTAGACTGGCTGGCTAAAGTGTAAAATTGTATTATACATATACTAGAAATATATACATTTGTAATATATGTTATATGTATATATTAATTACCTTTGCAACAATTAATAACGAATCATACAAATAATTATTATTTATCTAATGAAAAATGATTAGTTACAAAACATTTCATAAAAAAGTTGGGTAAAGCTTGGCTAGGCTCGAGCTTGAATCTGCCTGCCTAGGTCCAGCTCCAGCTCAACTTGGCTTCCAACTACAAGGTCCTGACTCGTTTAAAGCTCGAAGTGACTCAACTCAATTAATTTTTAAACGAGCTCAAGCTCGAGCTCGGCAAACCAAAGATGGACTCTGTTCATTTACAGCCCTAAATTAAGACAATCCCTGTGAATTATTTGAGAGTAAGTTCTACATTCTAAGTTCTTATCTGACCAAAAACAGATCCCCAAAAGGAAAAAAAATTAAATGTAAGAAGCGGTCTAGATGTTCAAATTTTAAGATGTTACATTTTGCAGAATTGTTAATGGTTAACAGTGAAACTTACTTTAGTCAAGAAATTTGTTGTGTGTACCATATGTTTCAACATCAGTCTTCCTTTTTGGCTGTTTTTGACATTTTTTTGCTGTGGCCTTCAAAAAAGATGGTAATCTTGGTAAATAAACAGGCCTATTCTTATGGCACCAAAATTCGGCGTAGATGATGGTTCATCTTCAAATTTTGATGCTACCCTAGTACTGGCAACAATGCTTGTATCGCAGCTCCATGACAGGACTTCGGCTGGGCCCCCCCCAGCTGAAGCTACTACACATGATCAGTCCGATCAAGGGGCAGGATCTAAAGGACAAGAGAGAGCAAGGGGAAATATCTCTCAGCATCCATCTGATCATACTAGAATTTGGTCCGAACTTTCAGGTGTGTTATTGTTCATTTTCTGTGGTGTTGAAAAACATCACGGATAACAAGAGTTAACATAGTCCAATTTTTTTAATTTTAAACAGCAAGTGCTGCGAGAAGTGGTAGTGGCGCTCAAGGTGAAAGAAATCCTAATGCGAATGAACAAAGGGAGAGAATTAGTGCAATGAATATTTCTGCAACTGGCCTCGGTGGAGGAAATGTTCCCAGCGGTCCTAATACGTATCCTGAACTTATCATTCTTTTTCTTTGTGGTGCATAAAAGTCCGTAGTGCATGAAAGTGTATATTTTGTTAATAGATGTACCTTTTTGTGGATTTGATGCAGGATGGATTTGAGAAGAAGGAATAAAGAGAACGAAGAACGATATTTGAGGCTTGAAAGCCACAAGACACGATAAACTCAATTGATGTGATACTAAAATGAAAGATTACAATTCCTTATAAAGGAAAACTACGACTTAGCAAGCAAGTAAAAACCCTAATCTAAAAATCAAAACAATTCCTAATAATACTCTACTACCTTAAATAGACTTATGGAGTATTCTAATACCAGGATCTATCAAAATAAAGTGTCTAATAATAAATAACTTATTTCCATCTGCATCAGGATGAGTAGACTTACAAAAGGAATTAGTATATTACGTAGCGTGCAAGGACCTCCAGATGGTGCAGAAATTAGATATCTTGGATTTTACTCCCTGTACTTATTTTTGTCATGGGAGACCAGCAGTAGAGCTTTAAGCTATAGTGTTTCAAAGCCATTTGTAACTCTTTTGAACATTTGGCTCTAGGGATGAGATCTCAAGTGATTTTGTTTAGTTATTCATATGATTCTAAAGCCATGGAGAGGGAGGTCCATGACGAATTCTGCATTACTATTTAGATGAGGTGACACTTATTTGACAAAGCCTTACAAAATCTTTATTTTGAGGATTTTAGACAAAAATATAAGATAGCTGATCATAATTTGAGAATTTGTATGGCTTGATGAAGCCATATGAATAAGTGAATAATAATGTGAAGGCGAGAAGACATGTCTAGGAATAGGTTGGACACATCAACTGTAAAAAACCATGACTTGTACGACCAAATAGATGCAAATATATATTTAACCTATTTTACTGAGCTCTAAATGGCTGTAATATGGTTCCAAAGTCACTGCAAGGCTGTCAGAAACCCTTTTAAATGAGTTTAATATGTTCTTTTGAAATTTCTAATTTTGACCGGTAAAGAATTGCAAGTCATTTCTTGACTGATTTATTAGCTCCCATGCTGTGGAAACTGATCGTGCTGAAGAACCTCAAGGTCAATGCGAGTGTTAGTTTGGCTTAAGCTTTGATTGGTTTTGCTTTCAGATAAAGGTCTAACTAACTTCAGTTACTTATTTTTTTTGCTTTCAGATAGAGCTGAAACCAATGATCACGGTTTTTCACAACGGCATGCTAGTAACTGGGTTGATGCTGATGAGGATGATGACGAAGGGGATGAGCCTGATCTCTGTGTCCAAGCTACACCTCCATATTTTGATGAAAGATAAAATTGTTAAACTTTCATACTAGTTCTTGCAAGGAGGGTGATGGTGTAGCCGTTTTCACTTTGCAAGTGTGTCTTCTTTCGTTGAAATGTTATTTCACTTTAATTTTTGTTTTAGTTTCCTAAAGCTAACTTCAGCAAGCCTGATTTACCTTTACCATTTAGTATATCAAGAGAATGATTGGCATGGATTTGGTTTAATCCTTAAATTTCAAATATATTTGGTTAGGAAGGACAAGCATCCAACACTCATAAAGTATGGCTTATTTGGTAGCTGCTTTAGAAACTGGCGTATCTTCTATTGGTAAGCCATGTTGATCTAAGAGAAACACAGTTAAATATTTAAGTCTAAACGTAGGTTTAACACTAGGAAATAAAATCATCTAGTAATAAATTGTTAAAAACTGTGTTATTGGCGGAAGTAGATAGATCTTGTTCATCAGGAAATAAATGGCACTAAAAGTTGGGAAAATATTAGATTAGATGCTTTTCGGAAGAATATGTATTGAGTGTTAAAATATGCCTTTCACAGGAAGAGCTGAAACAAAAATTTCATTATGCCCTTGAAAGTTTCGTGTATTTGACATTTGCTTGAAGATGCTTTAAGAACTCAGTGGACTGTTAATAGAGAAAGTAGCTATGGGATCTAGTGGCTCTGAACATTTAAGATGGAGACTATAAGTTGCAGTTGGTCGGTTGTTACTGGTTAATGACTTACAAATCTTGTGTTTCTTTACCTAGATGTGTGTTGTATTGGATAAAGATTTTATGCATGGTTTAAGGGGTTGAATAGGATGAAGTAGCACCATCTAATTTGTTTTAGTTAAATTTGGATCGGGGTGTTTATAAGATTTTAATAAGTGGATTAAGGTCTAACAGGAGGCAATACGTAATGTTTACATCCAAAATTAGCTTTCGCCATGTACAGATATTAACAAGATGACGGAAGTTATTTGAACATGTCTACAAGGTTTCTAGTTGCACTAAGATCCTAATATAAATCCGATTCATCTCCTTGAGAATCTCTTCCCTTTTAGTCACAATCCGAGACTAGTAGAGAAACCTTTCAATTTAATATCCGAATCCCTTCGTTTCAATTCATTTTTTGTATGCATCAGTGTACAAATTTTCATACTGGGGTTGTCTTGAAGTATCAAACTGCAAATCTGGATCTGCCTTTATTTGTTCTTTCACTAGGTTTTCTCTAACATTTTTTAACCATATGTCCACAATTGCTCTCTTCTTATGGTTTGAATTTTTTTCCCGAAATATAGTTCTTAGCTCTAACATGGAGTCTTTCGGTTTTTACTAATGTGCATGTGTGCTTGCATTTATGTAGCAATTTTAATGGCCGTGTTGAATTTCTTGAAGATGAATTTATTGCGAGTCTTGTATGCTTCCTGTTTCAGGTATACGCCGTTTGTTCGCTCCTGAAGCCTGAATTGATGGTACTAGGACTACATGGTCTGGACAAAATGAGCTAAGCGAACAATATTATCGTGCTTTCGACTAACTTTCAGCCCATTTTTTCTTCAACATGGCACTACTTAGATTAGGTATGACTGGTTCAATAGTTGAACTTCTGAATGTATTATTAAAGAATCCTCACTGGTATAAAAGCATCAATTAAAATTATTGATTATAACTTTGATGAAGTAATCCTTCAAGGTGGAGATGTCGAGATTTGGCCAACTTTGTTTGAGTCTTTGAGCAATTTATTGTTATTATCTCCGTTCCAAAATTAGATATAGTTATTATCTTTTAATATGTTTTAAAATTAGATATATTCTTAAATATATATGAAATTTTACACTATCTTTAAAAAACACTTTACTTCATGTGAAATTTGTCATCGAACATCTATTTCTAAAAATCATATTTTATTTTGTTTGAGGTGTCTCTAATTTTATAATGGAGAGAGTATTATTTAGTTGCAATATCTTGTTGGTTGTTTCGTTTATATTGGCTATTTGACATAGTTAAAAATATTGTTCTAAAACTTGCAATATGAATTTATTTAATGGATAAAAGATCTAACGTCTATGGTGATTATTCGGGAGTTAATGATTGATTTTTCTTGATAATTATTTGAAAATTAATCAACTTGATATTATTTGATCGTGCACTGATTTTGGGTGAGAGTCGCGAGACTTTATATTGAAGGTTTGGGTCGTGTTCGCTTGGGTAAAAATCCATGGATGCTCTCAACTCAAAATATTTCACTTGGCTATAATTTGTTACTAAATAGATGCTCTGTGCTCGACTTAAAATATTAACAAACAGAATGCGATTATATTTTAAAATTTAATTAATTATTATAAAAATTTTAATTATTATTTTTTATTGATGCTTAGAGTTATTTGTTTGATAAATTTATATTCAGACTAGATTAGTAATTGACTCAATTTTTCATAATTAAATTAATCCAAAACAAAAATCATTTAAAATTCGATATTTAGATGACTCAATGTTCAAATTTAGACATGATTTTCCTTTTTTTTTTTTTTCCTTTTATTTCGAGTGTAGTTGGGGGCCTCATAGTCAAAACTCAAAAGAAGACTAGGACAACCAAACAAATTAATAAGAATTTCTTTAATGAAAATAATACTGCAACTGGTTATTTCTTACTATAGACCTACATTATTAGATAAAGGTGAGAGAATGTCTCTGTTTCCTTTGTTATATAATAGAATAATCAAACCAATAAATTTGGTAAGGAATTTAGTAAGGGAGAGAGAATACTATTTATATGCATTCAATTCCTAAAATTGAGATGATTAACAAATTTATTTTTAATTTATTTTTAAAACATTTATTTTTTTTGAACAATAAAATAATATAAAATTTCTAATACAGATTATCATTTCGGTAAAGAGAGATTTGGCTCCTCTTCATTGCATTTCTCTCCATTTTCGTCTAATACATTAGTGTTTATATTTATTTATCTTTATTTATAATTCCAAATTTTTCTATATATAATTTATTATATATAGATTAAATTTAAAAAATAATTAAAATTGTTAAAAATATTTTCACCGTTAATTATTGATATGAACTTTTAACCATTGAAAATTTAACGAAAACTGCATATGTTCATCAAATGGTGAAAAATGTCCGATTATTTTTATGTTTGGAGAAATAATACAACTTAATATTCTAAATTAAGTGATCGATTTTTATTTTAATAATACATATAATTTTATGATGTAATGGAGAGAAATGGGAAAAAAATGTAATTGGAACGAGTCAAATCCAATAAAGAGTTATTACCATAATTCTAACTAATGATTAGAGATATATTTATAAAAGTAATATTTTCTTAAGAGTTAGACATTTTAAGAAACTTTCTCTAAATTTAAAACTAATAAATACATAATATGTGTGTATTGTTATATATTTCGAATCGAAATATCCGACTATCTCATAATAATAATATATAATTATAATAAAATTAAAGAATATTTTAATTGTGTGTTTGTCGGACCATATTTCGATCCATTCAGAATAAGCATCATTCTCGGTCTATAAGTAACTATTTATTGAACAATTCTATATATCATGTGACCTTTTTAGAGAAATAATCTATTCCTACTTACGAATTTCACATTATTAGATTATCCT
>JAUMHB010077088.1:0-12507 GCA_032359685.1 Pittosporum tobira | reverse complement strand
CTCGTAAAGGAAATAAGAACTCCTCTTAATAAATAAATAAAAAAAAATAACTTTGTACACTGTGTTTGAAACACTGATAAAGAAAAACTCTTAAAAAGCCGCTATCTTAACCGTTAGGATAACACATCATTAGCTTGCTTCGATTGGAATTTGGATGTCGATTAATTTGTCACTGTTACTTGTTCTCCGACTTGCTCGTGATCTGTCATTTTTTTAAAATACGGAGTTTGTCAATACTTCAGGATTCTTTATAAACCTGGTCACGATTTAGCTATACCCTTTGAGAATTTATGTTTATTATTTTAAAAAGCTTTTAAGTTACTTCCTACCTACCAATTTAAATATTTTTATTTTTCTTTTGATATATTCTAAATTAAATATCTTATATTCCTTTTGTTATTATTAATTTTGTCATGTTCTTCTAATAGAATCCTTATTTAGATATGTGCATATAATGTCATTGGAATAGATTGAGCTCAGCAACCTGTCATTTAAAGTTGATTTTTGAGTAAGACAGTGAGATTAGATACTCATTGTTGATTAAATGATTAATGATGTGTGTGAACACTGTACTACTTCCATCTGTCACTAATCAAGACTCCCATGATACAATGTGCACGTGTTAAAAGGTAAAAAGTTAATAGTAGTATCTAATACGGAGTGTATATATATCTTTATTTTTTTTAATAAAAAAACTGTTATATACATTCGATTAATTTTAAAATTAGAGATATTTTAAATAAAATAATAATTTTAATCATAAATATTGTATTATAATTTTTACATAAATAAAAAATATTAAAAAATATTTTTCTAGAGATTATGTAAAATTTTATCTGTATTTATAAATAAATAATATTATAATATTTTATGACACTAAAATAAAATTTTATTTCTAATTTTAAAGCTTACAAAAAGTAAAAAATTATCTCTAATTTTAAAATAAATGTAGTATATATTTCTACGGTCATAGTAGTAACAAAATTGAATTAATAGCTTTTGAAAATGATCAACTAACAAATAGTGGGATATATTATATTAAAATCTAAAATTATGTACATCAGCTCTCTTCTAACCTTACACCTTGTTTGTGAGTTGAGGCATTAGAGAGAAGAAAAAAAAAAGGTAAAAAAATATTATATTTTTTTGTTTGTGAGTTTTTAAAATAAAGGTTATTGTTCATTTGGAGAGAAAAGTTATTGTTCATTTGTCAATTTTTTATAATACCTAAAATGTCATTCATTTTTTAATATCATAAAATTAATTTATTTATCATGTTCTTCATATATACTGTCTAAAATAATAATATACTATTTTTTCTTTTTAACTCACAAACATAAAAAAAATATTATTTGATTTTTTATTATAAACTCACAAACATAAGAATTTTTTTTAATTATTTATTTATTATTATTTTTTTTTTACTTCAAAACTTACAAACGGAACGTTAATTTAGTCCACTATTGAAACGCCAGCAAATTAAAATTATACATATGGATGAGAACGAATTTATGCATGCATGCATGGGATGGGATATCATGTCAATCAAACTATTAAATTAGAAGGCAAGTGGAGCACTAACGTCCGCTGATGCATGCACCTGTCCGTCTTTCTCTCTGGCCAAGTGACCCGTGCACCTGGTTTCTTCCCTATTAATAATTCTGAATTGTGAAACCATCAAACGTGATACACACACACACACACACACACACACAAGTTAATTGTCAGATTTTAAGAAATTTTAATAATTTTTTTCATTAATCAAAAATATTTTAAATTTAAAAAATATATATAAATATTAACTGCAAACTATTATTCTACAGAGTTATATTTTTTTTTTATATAATATTTCTGTTATTGTAAATTATTTTGTATTTATTACACAAAAATTTTACAGTTATCGCAGAAAAAAATTGTAACAACGGACAAAAAGGTACGCAGTTATCACATATCTTTTAATAGTTGGGTGTCATCTTTTTTTTTTTTTTTTTTAATTATATATAGAATATTGATAGTTAGTAGACTTCAGAAAAAGCCGCAATTTTGATTAACATAATATTGAGATGTTGACAATAGCATTAATAAAAAAATGATAAATTGTTAAAAATATTATTAAAAGAAAATCTTGCCAAACACACACATATGAAATGAAATGTGTTTGTATTAATTATAAATTCACATACATATGGGGTATATAAAAATTTGGGAGAATTATTAAAATCAGGGTGGACCAGCATAGACATTATCTCTAGGTTGTAATAACAATGAGATATCAAATTTTGTGTTTAAAAGTTTATTATGTCAACATACTTCTCATGTCACATTGTCACCATAGTTAAATTAAACATTCTTAAGGTTTAAAAAAAAAAAGAAGAATTTATTTTTAAAATTTTAAAATAATTCGTTTAATTTCAATGTTCAAATAGAAATGAATTCATCAAATTTTATTCAATACAAAAAATTAAATATTATAAATTGCCTAAAATGTTTTTTAATAAAAATTAAAATTTAATTTTAAAAAATAAATTAAAGCTTAAAATTCAAAATAATCTCACTTTTTAGAATTGAAAATTTATTAGTTAATAAATAAACATAAAAGAAATACAACATATAACTTAATTTTAATCAAATAAAACACTTGGCAAAGAGGGGGTATTAGTTGCTTAATCTAATACTCCATTTATTATTCTAAGACCAATCACCGACAGACAGCTTATTTAATTTATATATTTGAAGAATATTTTATTTATCACTAATTAATTTTAAATTAATTAGTATTGGAGTTTGGATCTTCTTTATTTTCATGTGACTCTAAAATATATTAACAAATAAATTAAGTTCACATATTACTATTTAGTTGTAAACGAAAGCATCACATCATGTACTAAAAAACTCGTAGGAGTGTATCTATCTCGTGGGAGTGTACTAAGAGACTCGTGTTGTACCTTTATATTATAAGAAATATAGATAGTATTACTCTCTTTATTTTCTTTTGAGAAAATATATTATTTTTTTTTTATTTCACAAAAAGAATTTTACTATTTGTTAATAAAAATTAATCTTCAATATATATATATATATATATAAAAGTGTCATTTTGTGAACGGATCAATACAAGGTTCAGTTTTAGTACTTGGATTCCAATGTTGTGTCGTGCCTCAAATGGCGACCGGTGAGCCACCTTTTAATTTAATTTACACGACTGCTGAGCCGAAAAAACAACACAACTTTAAAGTCACATCCAATGGCACCACTTGTCGGAACCGGGTGGATCTAATTTGTCCACGAGGTTAGCCTGTTTACATCGTCCGATCATTATTGTACCAGTATAGTATATTAATTATTGGAAAACTAATAGTAGTATTATACAGTGTATGACTTTCAAAAATTTAGGCCTCAATTATTTTAAAAGACGTTACATAAATCTATGTAAAAGAGAGATGATATAACATTTAGAAGGGAGATTTAAACAGATTTAAGCAGTAATTTGGTATAAATATTTAATTAAAATTTTTTTAAGTGAGTGATGACAATAATTCTATCATTCTTATAAAGATATTAATCTTAAATCAATCAGAATTTGAATCTCATAAAAAAATATTGTAATTTTATAATAATAACGGATCTGCACTTGAAAGGAATATGAAACAAAGAAGTGAGCTTAGATAGCTCAATAAGAAATACTTTACTAAAGATAACTGAAACAAAGAAAATTATCCTTATCATTATAAGTCAGCAAATTGAGTGTAAATGAAAATATAGACATATTAAATACTATCAAATGTAACTGCATGAGAAAGATAAGTACAAAATAAAATAATTATGAATTTTTAAATTCTCCAATCTTTAAATCGTCATTATGATATAATTACTGGACATGACTGTATACATGACTTTACCACACATGTAAACGCCATTAATATCATACATTCTTCCCCCCGACCAAAGACAATTATAATTTAGTAATTCTACCACACAAGCCGATAATATAATATCTATATGCATTTGTCACTTTGGCTAAGATACTCATAATTAAATTTGAATCCGATGATCACACAAATAATTAAGATAAAATTTTTAACTTCTGTAATGAAAATAGCCAAATATCAACAAGTTAAGAATCAAGAAATTTATGAATTATTATTGCTTAAAGAGTATTAACAATTGTTCAACAATCAAATTGTCAACATAGGTTCAAGGTCAAATATAATATTAAATCTTAAGAGTTTCAAATCTGAATAAGGTGTTTCTGGTCAAATAAATCTATTCAAGAGGAAATAATAGCATAACGTAAAGTTCAAATGATATTCATTCCAGTGGAAGCAGAATGATGATACTACTTACCTTAACGCGTATTCCGTAAAGTTATGTATTCCTATGAGTAGTTGACATATAAATCATTTTGTATATTATAATATAATCAATGATGAAAATATATTTAAGTATATATTTTGACCATAATTTCATAAGTCTGTCAAATACTAATTTATAATATCAAATAATTTTGTATGATTTAAGAATCATATTAAAATATTTTTATTTAAAAGTTTATAATAATTTAAAAAATATTTGAGGAAGCGTAAAAGTGAAAGTTTTACATAAATCTTGCAAAAAAGACTTCTCGTATAAAATATGGTTTTGTAAATGTAAGTTGCAAGTTTTGTATGAGTGTATAATATATGTTTAAAATTATTTCGTCAAACATAAAAAATAAAAATAAGTGTTATATGAAAGTTCCTTGTATTATTACTTGAATTCTCTTGTAAAAATAACTTTAGTAACACTTTATAATTACTCACAAGAATTTTATAATATCAAGAAAGTACTCAATATATCATGAAGAGAATAGAGTAAAGTGTGAATTTTTTTTCCCAAGACCATCTATTTATACTAAAAATTTTGCTAACCTTTCACAATAAGCTTTCCCTAGAAAATAATTAATTCGACAATTTCAAAATACCTTTTTAAAAATTATTTATAAAAACAAAACTTCATCTCATGTTTTTTAAAAAATAATAATAAAATATAAAAATTTTATTTCATACTTTTTGAAAAATAATAATAAAACCAAAACTTCATCTCATGTTTTTTGAAAAATAATAATAAAACACCAAAACTTCATTTTATACTTTTTGAAAAATAATAATAAAATCAAAATTTTATCTTATACTTTTGAAAAATAATGGCAAAATATTAAAACTTAATTTCATACTTTATGCAACTTCAAAGCTTCTCCTGACAATTTCAATTCTTACGCGTGAATATTTCTATACTAGAAATCTCTTATACTCCAACCCACGTGAATCCTATCACATAATTATTTTATATAAATTTTATTTTTTTAACAATTTTCACCACTCAAGTTTTATCAAAATTTTCACACTTACTTAGATAAATATTAATTCAACTATATATCCAAAATTAGTCATTCATAATACAAGCCCTACTAATATATAACATCTTCTAAACTTTTCTTACAGTAATTTATCTAACCATTCATAAGTATCTATTTCAATAAAACTAATAATTCTTTTACTGATTTCTTAAATCATTTCATATCTGACATATATGTTATAACTCATTTACCTTCACATATCCAGTGTCATACACTAACTATTAGTGGTACTACAACTATTTCTTTCATACTATTGGTACATATCATATCAATTATTTATCAACAAAAGTCTATATATTACTCATATTATTGTTTCAATTATTGTCAACGTAATAATATAGTAGAAAGTGACAGGTCAAAAATGACGGCTCAATAATTCTTTGACAATTATTCCCTTGTAGGAGAAATCAACACATTTTCTATTATAGGGTCCACAAATAATTTGTTGTGAGGTCCACTAATATTCCGTCGGCTATGCGATGCATAGTTTGGGAACAAATATTCCCTAAAGTCAATGTTAACATTTATTTGTCGAAAATATTTGTACTTAAGACTTTATAGTTTATTTATTTTTACCAATACCATACTGTTTAAGATAAATAAATTTCATAAAATATTAAAATTATTGAATTCTTACATAATTATTATAAAATCATAAAAATTAATATTTTAAAATTCGTCAAAGTGATCTATAAATATTTAATTTAAATTTTTTGTTTGGCGGTATATTTAATTTACATCTGCATATGACACTCGCACATGTAGCCAGATTTATCACAGGTGACATTAATGATTAAAGCATGTATTCAGATCCAAGAAATTAGCCAAATAATAATTAAAATATGATTGACCACCCTATACTACATAGGCACTTATAAACTAACCTAATTAACAACCTAATGAGGAGTACCTAAAACTTTCTTAATTAATAATAGAGCACCATGACAAACGCTTATAACAAATTAAAGGACACTGCTTAAAGATAAAACTTTATATTCGGTTTCCTACTTTTGTCATGGTACATAAAAGCGAATGAGTTCTTAGCCTAATGATAAGATTGAAGCTTTGAGAATTCTTATATGTCTCAAATTTTATTTTATTTTTATTTAGTAAGCGGAGTGTTGTTCCTTCTTATTGAGATGAGATTTATCAATCATTATTATGGGCTTAATCGTGCAGAGTCTTGTCTCCTTTATTCGATGGGATTTTTGGCATATTATTTTATTAAATAATGATTTTTCTTGTGAGATTCAACCCTTGTTTGATTCGATACTGATATCTTTACAAGTATGATGGAACTATTGTCATCAGTATACTGAGATGGTATCTGATGACCCGGTTTCCACGAGGATTCGGTGGTAGAAATTTGGGAGTATCACATGTACTCTTGGGCCAATATGTTTAGGTTTAAAGCGTTACAATTAGTTATTCTCTTTCTATTGGTGTAGTATTCTCACGTTAACTGTAAAAAGTAAAAAAATGTAATTTCTTCCCGTAACTTCCACATTCTAAACTAGTTGTATTTCATTCCAACTTTTTCACTTTTAAATTTATTACCACATAAATCAAGAAGTAACTTTGGTGGCCTCTCATAATTTTTATGTTTTAAAGTTATTGGCATCCTCACCACGGTGAAAGTTATTAATTTTAGGATAATTAAAAATAAAATTTTAAAGGATTAAAAGCTTAGCACTAATTTTTATTATTCTCACCAATATAGTAAAAAAGAAAAAAAAAAAAAGTATACACACGTAAGTGTGTGCCCATAAGACTAGTATATAAAAAACAAAGCACACGCATGTTTTGGTGTTCACTTTGATATTCAAATTTTTCTACATGATATGAACAAGAGTAGTTGCTTATTAATTTATGAGAGTAGAGTAGAAATTAAATCTTTCTACATAGTAGAGCACCATGAGAAAAGTTTATAACAAAGAACACTGTTTTAAAATATTATAGTCGGTTTCCTACTTTTGTCATGTTACATAAAAGTCCAAAAATCTTACTAAATCATGTCGATCATGGTGTCGAATAAAATTATATATATGCACAATATTATATAACAAAGCACAAGCAAAATTTGGCGTTCATTTTGATATATCTTTCTACATAATATATGAACAAGAGTAGTTATTTATGAAGTTATGAGGGTAGTACAATTTAGGGTTGCACAAAAGTCAACCCAAATAGAAAAGAATCGAATTGATTTAGTGTAACACCCCCTTCTCATAAAGAAAAGAGGTCACGTCTAAATATCATAAAACCTTACAATACCATCAAAGTTATAAGAAATCCAAACAATTTATTTTAAAATTCTTAAAGTCCGAAAAATGTCTCAACAATACTGTGTGGCTCAAAATACAAAAATAACTCCGACACAGTTATAAATTTTGAGGGTCAATACTAAAATGGCTCAAAATACCCAATTTATTGAAATGGAAAGTTTAATTGATTTTATTCAAATAGAAATAAAAATACTACTTCTTATCACATATCCCCAAAGGCTCTGCTCTCCTTATAGCTCAAGCTCCTTGATTACCTACCGACACAAGAAAAGAAAGGACAATTGAGCAAAAACTTAGTGCAGATAAAAATAGACAATATATAAAATAAACGCTGAAAATAAATGAGCAGAACCTAGCAAATACAATGATAAACATAGCAAAACAATATCAAGTTTATGCTAATAGTGGCTGAACAGAAACTAAGGCTACGGATATCATACCAAGCTCAAATCCAAATAAAACTGAAGCATCTGATCATGATGCTAATAGAACGGTAATAGTGCGTGACACATACTATATGTCACTATTCCATAAACAGAACAAAACAGAACATATAAGGTCGACCCACGTATCCTAAAATAAATAATCAAATGGTCAAATCAGTTCGGCGACCTGTCATAGCCATGGGTCTGACCGCTCGATTCGTCTGTACAAATCACACGATCTTGGGCGGTTGACCATGCATTGCGAACACAGGCCTGACTGTGCCCTCTGCCTCCCTTCTAGGCTTCGGCCTGACCACACGGGAACTTTGCGGCCCAATAAACGAACATTGGGCTCAACAAGCACCCATTTGGCCAAATAAGTGTCCAGTCGGCCCAATGAGTCCAACAAGATACGTCCCCTCAAGTGGAACTGTAGCTACTATACCCTTGACCTCTGTACTAGAGCCAAAAGCATATAAATACTCCCTCATTACTACGGTAAAAAGGGGGCTCAGAACCTCTAACAATATCGTTTTCTCTTCTAGAATTATTGTTGATATCTCATAACTAACTTAAGTTTTAGAGAGGAAAACTGGTAAAAACACCCCGTGTCGCCTGTGTTACAGGTTCACGAGAGTTTGCTGAACTGAAAAACGTGTTAACTAGATAAGAGAACGATCAAGTAGGCATCAATAACTGTTAAATTAGAAAATAGACATCAAGGCTATTTTCAGTTTGACAGGAATGTTTAAAACAATCATTGTTTTTAATTTTTTTTGCCCCGTAATTTTGTTGGGACCAATTCCTTGAGCAACTGACTACATTATGTTTCAATAGCCATCGAGTACATGATCAAATGGATAGAGACCAAAACAATTATTTGCTTTGTCGAAATTTCAATGTGTTTGTGTACTAACTACCCACACCAAGTACCCTAAAAAGTATAAAATAATATAGATAAATAATGTCGAAACTTAATGTGTTTGTGTACTAACTACCCTCACCAAGTGTATAAAAATTAAATGCCCTTTATGTACCACCAACCTAGATGGCTAGCTATCGGTCTCTTAATGTATTATCCCATGGCTACCCTACCCGGCAAAGAAACAAAGAAAAATGCATGTGTGTAATAGATACATATATACATATAGAGATACATAACTACATATAAAAACACACACGGACACATATAATCACTCCGTCCCAGAAAGATATCTAAAGCCTACCATAATTTTTATATTTGAAATTGAATTTAATATGGTTTAATGTTTTAAGAAAGGAGAAAAAACTAATCTATTTGAGAGTATATATTTATATATTTGATAGGGCCCTTATTCTTCTTCCACTCAACATGTTAAATATCACACATATTACACGTTCTTATTCACGTCGTTCTCACTTGACAACACCACCCCACTTTGCTTAGCTCCCTTCTCCTTTTAACTACCACTTCAAACTCATATCCTCATCTCTCCCTCTTCCTCCATATCTTGGAATTATCAAACTTGTCCCATTTTCATGGTACTTGATTATAGAATCAATCTAGGAAAAAACCAAACCTAATTAAATAAACATGAGTACTATAGAAAAAGATTGGCCCGAACCAATCGTCCGTGTCCAATCCTTGTCCGACGGCGGAGCCACCATTATCCCACACCGGTATATCAAGCCACCATCCGACAGGCCAGTCATAAATTCATCCGTAAATAATAATGTGAACATACCATTGATTGATTTTTCAGGCCTATTAGGGGACGAAAATCTTCGTGCATCGACCATAAACCAAATATCGGAAGCTTGTACCGAGTGGGGATTTTTCCAAGCTGTGAACCATGGAGTTAGCCCGGAGTTAATGGACCAAGCCCGAGAAGTTTGGCGGGAATTTTTCCACCAGCCCATGGAGGTGAAGCAAAGTTATGCCAACTCTCCAAAGACTTATGAAGGGTATGGAAGTAGGTTAGGTATCGAGAAAGGTGCAATTCTTGATTGGAGTGACTATTATTATCTTCACTGCCTTCCATGTGCCTTGAAGGATCATCACAAATGGCCTGCTTTACCATCTTCTCTTAGGTAATTATAGCAATTTGATGTCATCAAAGTTTTCGTATTTTTCTTGAGCTTTTTTGCCGTGATTCTTGCTATTCGATCTTCAAATCACCAAAACAGTCTCGGCGCAAAATCAATGTAAAATTGCGTGCATGTAATCTTTCTGAGATACTGTTATTTGTAAGATTTTTTTTGTCTGTACTAGATACGATTTTTTGATTTTTATTTTTAATTAATTTGGTTTCTAAGACATTACTATTTGTAGGAGTTTTTTTTGTTTGTATTAGATACGATTCTTTTATTTTTATTTTTGATTAATTTGGATATGACTTTCTTGTTTAATTACTAATAGACTTGTCAAACCATGTAGGCTAGTTATGTATAAAAACAATCTATGTCAAAGCCACGTTGATTCGTTATGTAATCATAAATAAATTTTGAACTTTAGTACTGTTGTTATATTATACAGCATGTTGATGTTGTGAGTTTTGGTTGAAGGGAAGTGGTCGAAGAATACTCAAAGCAATTGATAAAATTTGGTGGTGAATTGCTGAAGGTTTTTTCGGTAAACCTTGGATTACCGGATGATTATCTTCAAAATGCATTTGGCGGGGAGAATATTGGAGCTTGCCTAAGAGTGAATTTCTACCCAAAATGCCCTCAACCTGATCTAACTCTTGGCTTGTCATCTCACTCGGACCCCGGAGGGATGACCATTCTCCTCCCGGATGAGCACGTGGCCGGACTTCAAGTCCGAAAAAACGATGGTTGGATTACTGTAAAACCTAACCCTCATGCGTTTGTTGTCAATATTGGCGATCAGATTCAGGTACATCTTATCTATTTTCTAGTTTAAATTACCTCTTTTTATTTATTTATTTATTTGTTTGTTTAAGTATTTTCTATAAATTATCCATTAAATCTAAAGTGTTTGTTGGGAATTCTTGAAGCATATGCACATTGAGGGCTCACTCACTATTTAATTCCTATGTTTGTTGTCTAAAAACTAATTAGGGTTAGATCGGGAATTGCCTGAAGAGGAAGTGGTTTAGGTTGTAAGGTCTCTTCTGCAGATCAAAGCACGTGATCTACTAAACCCATAGTTCAAAACTAGATCGGACCTTGAATCAGTTGTGACACTAGTTCAGTGATTTAGTAGTTTAATCGGTTCAATCGTTGTTCAACCATTATAATAATTATTAATTAAGAATTATTATATACGATAAAATAATAATATATCCTCTATAATTATATGTTGTATCTAAAGAATTAATAATTTAATATCTTATATTTGATAAAGATGTTCGTTTATAACTTTTATTCAATTATTAATCAAGCATCTCAGAAATAAAAAGAGTCATTACACTTCAATGGATTTTTAAAAATTTCGGTTGGTTTAATGATTTTTTAAAATACCAAACGGTTTTAAAAAAAATTACGGTTTAATTACATATTTAATATTTACAAAATATCAGACCATCTCTAGAAGCGATTTATAGTTGAATTGGTTCAATCGAACGACAATTTTTGATAACTACGAATAAACCAGAAGAAAACAAAAATACAAAGATATTGATTCTATACATTTAATGTGGCCGCTTATAAAGACGTGGCACTTACATTGTTTAGTAGAAGAGTATTCTATTTTTGTTTCTTGGATGCAAGAATAGAAAATTCTTGATCAACTTGAATTATGTCCCGAAAGGTTAGAATAGCTATTTGGATAAAGTAGACGAATCGAATTCTTTTTCCATTCCTGGTGTGCTACTTACATCTAGTGATCATCCGCTCATATACTAACTGTATGCACAAACTTATTTTAAATTTCCACGTCTAGAATCATTTAAATAATATAATTTTCTAAAATTCATTTTAAACATGCAAATATGCGACCAAATTTTAATAAATTAGTTAATTCTTAAGTAATATTCAAGAAAACTGTGTATGGTAATAATTAATTCTCGAGCAATCGGCCAAAGACTATCTTGGTCCTCCCTGTACCAACGACTAACGAGTTCTTGCGCATTTTTCTAATGCAGTTTTGGCGGTATATAATTATATTAACTCCACTAATTTATTGATTTATAATTAATTAATTAGGTGCTTAGCAACGCCATTTACAAGAGCGTGGAGCACAGAGTGATTGTTAATTCAAGCAAAGAGCGCATCTCACTGGCATTCTTCTACAATCCCAAGAGTGATTTGTTAATAGAACCGGCAAAGGAGCTCCTGAAACCGGAGAAACCTGCAATGTATCCGGCCATGACTTTTGATGAATACAGACTTTTTATCAGGTTAAAAGGTCCTCGGGGCAAATCCCAAGTCAAGTCTTTAAAATCTCCAAGATGATCAATTA
>JAUMHB010077066.1:0-12508 GCA_032359685.1 Pittosporum tobira | reverse complement strand
TTAAAAATAAAATAAATAAAAAGATGATAAGAGTGATTAAATAAAAGTGTTACGAAGAATGACAGAAAGAAACAACAATGATATCACTTTTCAGAAAATGACTTACGGATTTAATCCATAAGTCGTTTTCATGAAATAATAAAAGGATTTTTCGTTGACTGGAAAATGATTTCCTGTTGATTGAATTTTTTCTGACATACCAAATACTAGAAAATGTAAAAAATGTTTTCTGGAAAATGAATTGTTTGTAACAAGTAGAGCCTTCATTTGTTGCTGTTTTATCCTGAAAATGCCAATTGCCATATAGAGATTTGTGTACAATTTCAATATAGAGATTCGAGATTACTATCTGATCGATTTTAAATGATAAAAACATTAAACTAGAATTGACTAATTTTAAAAGCAATAAACTATACTGTTCTTTCAAAATGTACGTACAACGAGTTGAAAGACTCTAACTGTAAAACATTATTTAGAATTTACTTTTATCTCCATTGTTGTATTTCAAATATTTAAATAAATTTGTGTAAGTTATTAATTTTAGAAATGTTCAATATGATTATAAAAGTAAAAATTTGTCATTTAGGATGGAACATAGAGAGTGTTTAGTTGCAATTATATACTTATTTTTTTCTTCTTTTGAGTAATGCTATATGCATTAACAGAAGTGTATAACATGATGTGATAAGTAATGTATCAAAATATAATTAATGGATGCTGATCATACATGGGCATGGCTTATCAGTATAATTAATTAAATTTTAACACACCAATTTGTACACATTTGTTATTATATCTGTTAGTACATAATATATATATATTTAATTTGTTTATGTTTACAAATGCTAAACGATTAATTGGTAGGAGATTCAATGACTCATCCGTACAGAGTGACATGATATTTTGGCCATTTAAGGTGATTCCTGGCCTAACAGAGAAACCGATGATTGTGGTCCAATACAAAGTTGAGGAGAAGCACTTTGCTGCAGAGGAAATCTCATCTATGGTCCTCTCAAAGATGAAAGAGATTGCTGAGACCTATATTGGATCAACAGTGAGGAATGCAGTCGTTACTGTCCCTGCGTACTTTAATGACTCTCAGCGACACGCTACAAGGGATGCTGGAGCAGTTGCTGGCCTCAATGTCATGCGTATTCTTGTGGAGCCCACAGCTGCTGCAATTGCTTATGGTCTTGATAAGAAGCTGACGAGTTCGTGTGAGGAGAAGAACGTGCTTATTTTTGATCTTGGTGGTGGTAAATTTGATGTTTCTATTCTGGTGATGAGAAAGGATATTTTCAAAGTGAAGGCTACTGCAGGTGATACTCACCTTGGAGGAGGGGACTTTGACAATCGAATGGCGAACCACTTTGTTGAGGAGTTCAAGGGGAAGCACAAAAAGGACTTAACCGGAAACGCCAAGTCTCTTAGGAGATTAAAGACTGCTTGCGAAAGGGCAAAGAGGACTCTCTCTTCTAATGCAATAACAAGCATTGATATAGATTCTCTGTATGAAGGTGTTGATTTTTGTGCAAAAATCACTCGAGCCAAATTTGAGTAGTTAAACATGGATATCTTTGGCAAGTGTATAGAGCCCGTAGAAAAGTGTTTGAAGGATGCTAATTTGGACAAAAGCAGTGTCGATGACGTTGTCTTGGTCGGTGGATCTACTAGAATTCCGAAAGTCCAGCAGCTATTGCAAGATTTTTTCAATGGGAAGGAGCTTTGCAAGAGCATTAATCCCGATGAGGCTGTCGCCTATGGTGCAGCCGTGCAAGCTGCTATATTGAATGGTGATGACAGTGAAAAGATTAAGCATTTAGTGTTGTAGGACGTTACTCCTCTGTCTCTTGGGATTGAAACTGTTGGTGAAAATATGAATGTTTTTATTCCACGGAACACAACTATTCCCACCACGAAGGAAAAAAAGTTTAACACCATCAAGGATGATCAGATAAGTGTCAATATTCATACTTATGAGGGTGAGAGGTCAAGATCAAAGGATAACAACTTATTGGGAACTCTCGTACTCCGTGGCATCCCCCCTGCGCCAAGGGGTGTCGAAGATATAACTGTCTGCTTTGATATCGATGCGGACGGGGTGTTGAATGTTTCCGCTGAAGTTAAAACTAATGGGGATAAAGAACAGCATAAGAATCACCAACGAAAATGGAAGACTGTCCAAGGAAGAGATTGAGAGAATGGTACATGATGCTGAGAAGTACAAGGCTGAAGATGATGAGTTCAAGAAGAAGATTAAGGCTATGAATACGTTTGAGGATTACACGTATAAAATGAGGATGGTAAAAAGATTAATTCCAAGCTTCCAGCAGCTGACAAGAAGAAGATTGAGGATGCTACCAAGGAGGCAATTGATTGGCTGAATGCAAACCGGCTTGCGAAGGTGGACGAGTTTGAGGAGAGGATGAAGGAGCTTGAGGACATTTGCAATCCAATCACTGGACATGGGAGATGAAGCAGTGCAGACCCAAAGATTGAACTACCCATATTCATTTTCTGGATTGAAGTATTTATATTTCCAAGTTCTCAATTTTGTTCCATTGATAAAGGCTCTGGAATATGTGTTGACTTTCGTTTTAATGTTTATTTTTCTTATATATGTATGACGATAATTTGTTGACTTCTTTGCTGGAAAGGCATAAAGGTAACGATGCCTCTTTTGCTTCCATATAATTTTTTTTTTTTCCAAAAAATATAGTAATTAATAGTAATACTTTTGAGCCCATTTATGGCATTCAAAATTCACTGACTCGTTCTACACCTTGGAATATTCGTTACCAGATGAAAACGATTTTTCGGAGATATTATGCGGCCTGATAAATTTGGTCATACATAATTTTTCTCGACGTTCTTCTAAGGGTAAAGTCATGTATCTCTCCCCTTTCCCGTTATTTCTATTTTAATAAAGCGACACAATAAATGAGATTGCCTAGTTGTAATTACCTACCCTACTGTTTGTTTGTGAATTTAAATTTTTTGTTCCACTATTTACTCCACCGTTTGTCCCACTACAATTTAACAGTTATTTATATTTATTTATTTTAGTTAATATTTAATAAAAATTTAAAGTAATATATAGACGACATTTGAATTAAAATGAAACAGATGATAAAACAGAGAATAGAACAAAAAAATTGAATTCACCGTTTGGTATTAAGTTCACAAGAGAAAACATAAAAGAAAACTAACTTACCGAAGACTATAGGGAATTAACTTTTAGGGTAAAATCCACTTAAATACATGTAATTTGGGTTGATTCTCACATGATAACTTGTGGTTTAAAACTTGATGCATACCCACTTATAATTTTGAGGTTAAGTGAATTGAAATTGTTAGGTTTGCTTAACGTCGTCAGATTTAAAGTGAAATGATAAACAATCATTACCACATGTGGTTTGGGACGATTATTACATAACTACCTATGGTTTAAATTTTAAAACATAGACATATAATTACTTGTTATTTGGTGACATTTTATGTTAAATTTAACAACATTAATTAAAATTTATCAGTTTAACTTAAGCTTAAAATCACAACTAATTATGTGTCGAGTTTTAAACCATAGGTGATGATGTGAGAATCGATCTAAACCACAGGTGGTTAAGTGAATTTTACCATAACTTTTAAAAGTTAAAATGATACTCGAATTGAGGGAATATATAAGAAGTACAATAAAAAGTGCTACATGTTAAAGTCAACAAACTAAAAATTTCAGAAGGAAAACTGATATTCGTCATCTTTTAAGTGAGTAACCTAATACATGAATAGACATTTAAGAGGTCATGAAGTCTGTCCAAGGAAAAGATGTTACCACGAGATGTTGAGAATTAGTGTAAGACCAAAGAGCTGTGGTTCCATTAGTAGCCACCCCTCACTTGTAATTAATTAGTGGATGTACCAAGAGAGTTTAATTATTATACATGTGCATATGTGTATATGTTGTATTTCATAGGTCTATCGACAATAGCGTTGATTATAATGTACCAAAAAAAAAAAAGAATTAGTACAAGGCTAAAGATTGGGAGTTTAAGAAATCCTAGGCCATGAGAATGCATTGGAGATTGATGGAACTTGTAACAATCCTATATTGTCAACACTGTAGTTGTTGATAAAGTTGTTTTCCTCTGTTGGTGTGAAGGGCCTCTTGTTTGCTATCCAGCCATTGCATTTTCTTCTTGTCAGCTGCCGAAAGTTTGGACTAATCTTCTCATCCTAGATTTCCTCATGTTATATCCATAATTTTTCAATGTCAATTTAAATTTAAGATGTAATACACAATTTAACTAAAAGCAAATATTTTTTTGTCCACATAAATGTAATTATTGTAAATTATCTAAAAGAAACTAATAATAATTCTAAATAAATTTATTTGAGTGAAAATATCTGATAGAGACCGACTCTAATTAGGGTTATGTCAATAATTCCAACCCTAATAGGAGCCTCAGAACACAATATACGTGGACTAAAAGACAAGACTGGTTGCTTGAAAACGCTGACATCATCAACACCATTACAGTACCTCAAAGAATCTAGAATCGGTCATAGTCATGCGCCTGACTGTCTGATTCGTTTGTACAAATCACAGACTTTCGAGCGGCCGGCCGTGTACTATGAACATTGGCCCTATAACACCCTCGACCACTCTTCCGAATTTAGGCATAACCATATGGAAGCTTTACACCCCAATATATAAACATTGGGCCCAACAAGCACTTAATTAAGCCCAACAAGCCTCCAGTCAGCCCGATAAGCCCAGGAAGGCACGTCCCTCAAGTGGGACCCGCAACTACTGTACCTTCAGCCTCAGTGTTCGAGCCAAACGCCTATAAATACCCTCTCATTTCAATAATAAGGGGGGGGGGGGGGGAAATTTTAGAACCTTTGACAATATTGTTTTCTCTCTCTAGAACTACTGTTGATATCTCATCACTAACTTAATTAAGATTCAAAAAAGGGAACAAAGTCAAAACACCGTGTGTTGCCCGTGTTTCAGGTTGACCGCAAATTACTGAGCTGGAGAATGTACAGATTAGGTTGGATAACAGTCGAGTAGGTGTCAACAATTGGCGTTAGAAGGAGGGGAATGTTAAACCTCCAACCTCCACAATCGTTCTGCCTTTGACACTTAGTCCATGTTGATCTCCACAAGCTAATATTCATGACTAATCCAGATGAAACTCGCTTTGCACCTAACGAACCGATCAGCCTAAGCGGACACAAGACGCAATCTCTTACCCCTACTCACCTGGACTAACGGTATGAGGTTGAACACCAACCGAATAGCCATAGCACTTTGCTAGAGGATAACCGACAGGCGGATAAGAGAGCCCGATCGGGAAATCTCCTCACTACTCCTGTTGGCTCGTAACAAAGATCCCGAACTCAACGCTGACGCGAACAAAAAAAGGCTCCCCAAGGTGTTGAAGGACACCGGGAGGCTTGGGACCTCTTAAACTCCTGAGAAGATGAAAGATTGGCAAAGTTGCTACAAGAGCATCAACATATAACTCAAGAGATTGACAGACTCTGTGGTAAACAAATAGCGAAAACTGACTAGCTACCATCCTACTAGATGAGAGATTGTCTGGAGCAACAACATACTCATCAACGGTGCTCATACCATGTGGTTGAGTCTTGACCTTGATCACTTCACCACCTCTATAGAAGCAGGCAGTTGTGATCAAGGACCCCCATATATTCAGTACATCGGGAACTGGAGGAGTACAAGAAAAAAAGTGGACTCCTTTGAAAAGGTTCTCGTTGATAGGGGTTTTGTCCCAAAAAAATGGGTATCTACATGCCCATTCACTGGGGAAATAGAGGAACGAGTGAAGAAAGTTCATTTAGAGTTTCCCTCAAACCTGCCCACGTATGATGGCCTCACAGACCCCTTTGACGACGTGATGAAGAATGTGAACTTTTTGACGTTTGGGGTATTGACTTCATGGGACCATTTCCTAATTCTTATAGGAATGCGTATATCATGGTTGTACTGGAATATGTGTCAAAATAGGTGGAAGCAGTTCCCTTAGCCACTTATGATGCGAAGACTGTTGTAAATTTTTTAAAAAAGAACATCTTCACAAGGTTTGGTGCACCGAGGGCCATCATTATGACCAAGGTTCACACTTTATCAACAATCAATTTAAGTCACTAATGCAAAAGTATGGTGTTATGCATCGAAATGTTCGTAGCTTACCATCCACAGATGAGTGGGCAAGTTGAGGTATCTAACCGAGAGCTGAAACACATTCTTGAAAAAACAATTAATACAAACAGGAAGGACTATTCTATTAACCTAGATGATGTATTATGGGCTTATCGAGTGACATACAAGACACCGATTGGTATGTCTTCGTTTCGGTTGGTTTATGGTAAGGCCTATCATCTTCCAGTTGAACTAGAGCACCAAGCTTACTAGGCCATGAGGACTCTCAATATGGATTTGCGTATATCAGAAGAGAAACATTTGCTTGAGCTTAACGAGTTAGATGAGTTTCATTATGATGCTTATGAAAGTGCACAGTTATATAAGGAAAAGACAAAGTAGTTCCATGATAGCTACATTCTTCGGAAAAAATTCCACGAGGGTCAACGCGTGTTATTATATAACTCTCATCTTCAACTTTTTCCAGGGAAGTTGAATTTAAGATGGAGTTGACTGTTTACAATTACAAAGGTTTTTCCATACTGGACGGTTGAAATATCAAGTTTGTCGGGAAACACATTCAAAGTCAATGGTCAATATTTGAAACCCTATCTCAAGGCAAACTTTGAAGCTCTCAAGACCATTGTTTTGCTTGACTACCATCTTGATCATAAATGACGTTAAGTTGGGCTAGAAACTATAAAACGAGCGCTTCTTGGGAGGCAACCTAACCCTTTTTTTATCATTCTTCTTTTTCATTTTCATTCTTTAATTTTATCTTTATTTTTCTCTTTTAATTTTCTAATCTTTTTGTAGGTTTAAGCTTGGAGACGCATAAGAGATTTTTAGGAAGAAGAACGGGTCAAATCCGATAACGTATGAAGGAGATGGAAATTTTAAGCACAAAAGGGACAACTTGGCTTACGTACTAGCTTACGGCCGTAAGACCACCCGTAAGCCAGCTTATGGTTGGGTTTTAAGCCACATTTGCTGAAGATTGGCCATTCCATGCAGTTTTCGACCATTTGGAGCTATCACTCTCACCACCTTCGAACCAAATCATTCCAAAGTCAATTGTAAGCTTTCCAAATGATGATTTATCCATCAATCATTCAGTAGTACACCTCTATATCACATAATTTCTTCATAAAAAATCTCAAATTTCATCATTTTGTCAAAACCAACCAAATCCCAATCTTTGTGATCTTTCAAATTCAATTCAATCGGAGGTGGGGTAAGCTTGGGGGAGCATTATGTTGTTGTCTGGGGATTGGTTGCATTCATCGTGCATACACAAAGATTGTCAAAAAGGGCTAGATGTGAATCGTCTCAAGGGCAATTGAGCCGCTCGCAAGGTGTTCGACAAAATGTCCCATCGAACCCCTATGACATTGATGGAGATCATCCCAAGTTAGGATTAGGGTTTTCACCCTAACCCTAATTAGGACAACATGAGATCCCATGTGGTAGCTCAAGGCTCGCGTGGAAGCTCACCCGATTGGCTATCCTCGAGGCTTGGCGACCCGCTTTGCCTAAAGAAGGATTGGTCCCAGCTCTCGACCATCTAAAAGGATCGATCTCGAAGGGTCTTGCATTCGCCTCAGTCCGGCCGGACCACCGTCTGGGACTTTCAAATTATGTGCCTAAGGCCCATGCCTCCTTACGTAGCGGGTATAATCCACCCCATTAATTAGGCCCGACTTTTCTTGGTCCGGCCCAGTGGCACAAAGGCTATAAAACAAGTTCTCAGGTGGTGTCCAATCAGCCGCCTAACCCTATAGTCTTGTCAACTCAAAGGAGGCGCACCATACTTACTGTCAACTCAAAGAAGGTGCAACATGCCTACTTTTTTGGGCCGCGGGTCAAGGCAAAAGTCTACAAATATCGCCTCACCTGCATAAATGAGGGGGATCGGAAAATATGAACAAGAGCCAAGCTCTGCAAAAATACAAACTCACCGGAGCTAAACCTCTCTCAAAATATATTGGTAAACCCTACCATCTCCCACTTAATACTCAGATTACCACCTTAATCTCAACTAATTTAAGCATTAGAGAGGGGAATAAGGGAACAAACCCCTCGTGTTGTTTGTGTTCCAAGTAAGCTTTCTTCTGCCGATGTGTGCCTAGCTGAAAACGAGGTTTGGACTTGGTCAAAGTTCAAGTTGGTCCCAACAGGCATAATTTTTCAAAACGACGAGAAAAAGTAAGGTACAACATTCTAGTTAATCGCCAAATTCTTAATACATGATATATGAACTTCTTTACTTTACGTGATTTGGGATTACTTGAGGATATAAGATGGATGAGTGAACAAGGGAGACACGTATGTTCAATTAGTATTGGAGTTTTTGAGCAGTATAACGGTTAACTTGGCAGGAAATAACCAACGGATGACATTCCGGTTGGTGAACAACGAATACACACTTACTTTGACATAATTCAACGGAATCTATGGTTTTCCAATTGACAAGAATTGAATTTCTCTCAATAATTTCAATTATAATAACTTCTTGTATCAACTCATGGGTCAGGCAAATTCTACATTGAAAGCTACAAATGTTCATAACCCATGTTTTTGATACATGCAGCGATTCATGGCACACAATTTTCAGTCGCGATGATAGTGACAGAGTTTTTCGTTGAGATGAACTTTTTATTCTTCATGTAATGTACTATGACCGAGGCTTTGATACCGGAGTTAGTTTTTTGTGGCATATTACCAAACAATCATGACAACCAAAAGGAGATATAGTGTTTAACGGACTTATTAAAACGATAGCCATGCATGTGGGAAACCATTACTCAGATTTACTTGAAGCTCAAGGAAGCAACACAATAGATATCGATTCCTACATAACAATGCACATGATCGCCAAACAAGGTAATGCATATTACTTTTGCTTCAAGACAAACTATCAGATGCGGCTGCGAAATCCTCACACTTCAGTACGTGACGAATCAAATTGGATTTATCTCAAGATCTTCAATGGCCAGGAACAGGGTAACATTCCCCCAGACATACCTAGAATAGCTGCTGAGTGTGAAGAAGATGCTGACATGGGTCCAAAGGATTTTCCCCATTTTTTTGGATTATGTTATGACTTTCAATGACCAATCATTCTTACTATGCCAACTACATCTAGTGGTGCCAGATATAGTGGTGCAAGGCCGAGTGGGACGGCTACTTCTGGGGCCGCTTAGGTGGACTTCTGCACTATTCTTGCCCAAATTGCAGGAAAGCAAGCCCGTCAAAGGGCTATGTTGCAACAAATATATGATTAACACATCTCTCAGGGCCACTTTGGGCCCCTTCTTCTTGATCAGGTCTGTTCATTCCTTTAACCTATATGTGTTATTTATGTTTTACATTGGGGACAATGTAATATTTAAACTTGGGGGATAGAATAACATGCTTGATACTTTATGTGTTTTTTATGCTTAGCTAGTGTAAATATTTATTTTTATTGTTATTATTCGTTTTTATTGTTATTTAGACTTTAAAAAAATAAAAAATAAAAAATAATAATTTGAAAATAAATAAATAAATAAAAGAGTTGGAAAGAAATTGGAGGAAAATGCCCATCAACTCTATAGGTAAAGCCTATCCGATGCACTCGAGGAAAAATCAAGTGTTCTTTTGAGATCTTGGTATTCAAGGGGACGATCTATGCTGATGGGTAAGAGAAATCCTCTATTTGGTCGGAGGTCTACAATATTGCACTTAAAGGTAAATGTCCAACTAGGTGTTTTGATATCTACGAGTTAATACACGCTATACATGAGCACAAGGACACTTTTGAATTGAATTATAGGGAGTAAGGTAAATTTGTGAAGATTTGGACGTATTCTAGATAATTGTACTTAAATTGTGTGGAATTTTAATAGGATGAAGTGTTGGTTTACTGATTGCGGATTATTAGTCTTAGATAATTTTCACCACCAACTTTGTCACTTCATATTTTTTTGATGGGTTTGAATGTTTTAAATCAAGGGGCCAAATTTTCTTAAATTATTTTTTCATGATTAGTTTGCTTGAGGATAAACAATAATTTAAGTTTGGGAGAATTTGATAAGTGCTTATTCGATATAATTTTTTATACTTATTTCTCTTGATTTATTACTAAGTTTGTATGGATTTGACTTTAATATCATTGTTTTGGGCTAACAAATGATCAATCCAAGGGATTAGATATATTTTATTGTTATTGGGTCTGTTTTGTAGAGAATTGGGCTTAAAAAGGTTTATTTCAGACAAAAATTGAGTTTTGGACAATTCTCGAACGGACAAGGATTGCCAGGAATCGAAGTAGGAAGTAAACCAAGAATGTAGAGAGGCTTACGGCCATGCTTACATTCGTAAGGTGGCCCGAAAGGTGGGATACAACCGTGGGGATGGTTGTAAGTTGGTCCGTACGATTTGTCACAATTTTTGTTGACTTTTTCAAAAGTCTTTGACTTATGTAATTTTGGTCTTTTCCAAGACTTTTTGACACGGACCAAGACAAGAAACCTAATTTGAGTCAAATTATGAGAAGTCCCATGATTAAAAGCTATAAAAACTCCCTCATAGCTCAAATTTCTAGAATTAAATACAACATACAATCAAGAAAAGATCAGGAGCTCAAGGAGGCGGAGACCTGAGGGCTATCGATGAAGATACCCTGCCGACTTCTTATGGTTTTTCTATCTTTTATTTTGTATTTTGTATCGTAATTATGTTCTAATTTTCTTTATGCTAAGACTAGACGAATCCTATTCATGATTAATTTAAGATTTATTTAGACTTTATCATATGTTTATATTGATTTTTCATGTTTATTGAGTTATGATTCATGTTCTTAATGCTTCTAATTAATTGTCCATTAGTTAGATGATCTAGGTTAATAAATTGAAAGACTTGAAGGTGAATATTTATTAATAGCTCAATTGAATTATAGCCATAAATTAAATTTTGTTAGGAATAGTTCAAGGTGGTTTGTGCGGTTGCGGTAGTAGTTAGCTTAACAATGGTTTATGAATCCGGGAATTCCATAAAACTTAATGCCCTCCTAATTATTTAAATTCACATAGGGATATGTTGGGTTGATAATTGGAGTAGTGATACTTTTGCTAGGAACAGACTAATATCTAATCTAGAAAAATTCCATTGTCATATATCTATTGAATTAATATAAATTGCATGATAAAGTTAGTAAACCTTAAATTATAATTAGACAGGTGAAGAATAAATCTTAGCATATCTTCTCTCTATTGGTTAACCTCTTACTTAGTTTAGATATAATTGTTAGAATAATTAATTGTTAGTTTAGTAAAAATCCAATTTTATTTATTTGCTAGATAAAATAGAAGCTAAAAATAGTGGTATATAGATGACATCAGTTTCTGTGAGATCGATAATTTTTTATACTATAATTTAATTGATGTACACTTGCATTGAGTCACGATCAACACGGTCCACAAAGGACATCTGATTTAGTTTATCAGACGAGGCGCTCGAATGTGAATGACAACTCGCCATGATCTCTCACCCATTGGACCACTAAAGTACACCAATGAGCTGGGGGCATTGATGGAGACCAACCCTAATTAGGGTTAGGTTAACAATTTCAACCATAATAGGGGTCCCATAACACAGTATACATGGACTAAATGACAAGGCTGGTAGGTCGCTCGAAAATACTGACATCATCAACACCATCACAGACTTTTGTAAAAGAATCTAGACGGGTGACCAGTCATAGTCATGCGCTTGACCATCCGATTCATCTGTACAAATCATAGACTTTCGGGCGGCTGACAGTACACTATGAACATTGGCCCTGCAACACGCTCGACCACTCTTCCAGATTTGGGCCCAACCGTACGGAAGCTTTATAGCCTAATGTACAAACATTGGTACCAACAAGCTTAATCAAGCCCAACAAGCCTCTAGTAGGCCCGATGAGCCCAGCAAGGCATGTCCCCTTAAGTGAGACCCACAACTACTGTGCCCTCGGCCTTAGTACCCGAACCAAATGTCTATAAATATTCTCTCATTACTACGGTAAGGGGAGAACAATTTCAGAACCTCTGACAATATTTCTTTCTCTCTCTTGAGGAGAAGGACCGGCGATCGGAATTGATCTCGGAACGACATACTCGTGTGTCGGAATTTGGTAGAACGACCGTGTTGAAATCATCGCCAACAATCAGGGTAATAGGACGACGCTGTCTTATGTTGCTTTCACCGACACAGAGCGTTTCGTTGGCGATGTAGCAAAGAACCAGGTCACTCCAAACCCTACTAACATTGTCTTCGGTAAGTAATTGCATGCAACTTCCTCTCTTTCCGGTCATA